>JAEQML010063937.1:0-22553 GCA_016904865.1 Pissodes strobi
TACAACATATATATTTTTTAATGATTAGACTGCTTACCAGATATATAATACTACGATCACCGACATATATAATATATGACCGTTTCACTATATTCTTAAATTCAGTTTCTTGGGGATACGGTACATAAACAATCACTTGTGCTACGTCAGAAACATTATATTAAGGAGAAAACGTTTCGACCAGTCTTTCTGGTCTTCCTCAGTTATCTGAAACAGTAGGGATATTGTTTTTTTCTTTATATGATTTTTCTGGGAAGTCAACTAGTTCGTTTTAAAACAAGAGATACTGATTACAATACATTTTTTCTGCTTACCAGTTATATTTTGCAAAGTTAATCATAATTCCATGTGCTCTAACTATACTATAGTTGCCTCTTTTACTTCTCCACCATAAGCGACCATATCACGCACCATTTCCTTAATTTCTAGCATGTGGCTTTTCAGAGACAAGAGACATTTCTGGCTTTAGTTTACAATTAAACCGCCGGTTGTGGTGGCACAATTATTGTGTTGATACCTTTTTACAAGTGTAAAGTTTGTCAAGCCTTTCCAAAATTTGGAGCTGTAGCACAACCAGACGCACAGTGCTTCCTTTATATGGGATAATTGGACAAAAATCATAGCAGTCTCGTCATTGACGTCATTTGGCTAAAATTTGGTACTCAAGGGGTTTTGAGGTCAGGGATTAAGAATATGAGGTCGAAATTGAAGTGTAGCAATTTTGGAAAGATTTTTTCCAGATTACTTGAAAAACATGTCGAATAAAGGCTGGAAACTTGTTTTTGGAAGTATTTGATATGCCCTGGATAGATCTTTTGATAAGGACTGTACTTTCTGGATAATAATAAAAATCTGAAAATTTTCGTTTATCCCGGATTTGAAAAAGTTTGTAAATTTGAGAAAGTAAAATTTTTTCTTTTGAGGAACTTAACATTTTCCTCTATAACAGTTTTAGTTATTCTGAAAAAAGATATAATTAGACCTGGAACGGTTTTGAGCAGGTAGGTTAGGGACCCTATTATTGAAATTATAGAAAATGGAAAGTATCGCACATTCCGATAATGAATGATCATTTGGATGTGTCTACCTTTTAACATTAATGACTTGTTTTTGATTGAAATTATTTCTGCTGGTGCTTGGTAATAGAGAGAAACAAATGAATTTCCACTGAATTAGTGTCCTATAAGTGAGCGAATACGAGCATTTAAGCAACGAGATCCATTTATTCAAAAGAATCTATTTATATTCCTTGTCACCTTAAAGAACCATTTCTTTGCCTAAGGCATAACTTTACCCTAGGTCTTAAAAGCTAATAAAGAGGGCAAACTATAACAATATTTTTATCTATTAATAAATGGCTTGAATTTTTATAATTGGTTTGAAATAACCAAAACACATGTTAAATAATATATAGAACAATATTAACAGTTAACAATAACCGAAAACATAAACTTTCTTCAATTTAGGCAACACAGGTCAGACTTTAAAACAATAATTTAAACGGATAGTTAATAGATATAAACATAAACTTAATAACAAGAACAATATGATCTACAGTGTCATCCAAACAGTTTACAACAAGTGGGAAATTTTTTTACTATTGAGAATGAGATTTAGGAAAAAAAAATTATGGCCAATCAAGTTAGCCTAATAAATGACAAAAGGGCGCTAGGACATATGTCACGTAACAACTATTGTGGCGGGAAATTAAAAAATTCCACCTTAAATATGCGAAAAGTGAGGTTAGGTGACCAGATATCAAAAAATGTCAAAGAGGAAAGTTATTTAGAATTCAAATTTACCCTTATATGGAAATTTTTAGAAAAATATGACGACTTTTCAGATTTTTTACTGCCTATGCAATTTTCAATTAAATCGGCATTGGTAATACGTCGATGACCTAAAAAAATCATAACTCCTATATTAGCAGGAAGTAGCACAAAAATTTGACAAGATTACAAACTACCAACCATAAGTAATCTGTAACAGTCCACAGCACAGGATATTTTGCATAGAACTTTTTAAAAGCTTCCTCCAATCGGTGAATATATCACAGTTTACGTATATGGCACACTAGTTTCGAATGCACGTTTCTTATCTCATATCAAATGATATTATTATATACATATGGTCAATACAGAGATACACACTTGTAGTATATGCGGTCACAGTCAAAAATTCACAACCACTGAACACTACAATCTAAGAAACTAATTTTATTGACTACCTAATTGAATTGCTACAGTCCTTCATTTAGCTGCTATAAGGTATGACTCGTCCATGTACAACGCCGCGGGGGCGTGGTGTCCGGCGAAATATATTATAAGTTTTTACTACTTTGGTTCCCTCTGGATCATATGCAACAGATTGGTAGTACATTTGATGTGTATCGATATCCGAATTTTGTCCACGGGCGGCCGCACTGTGAGACGGTGCGTGTGATTCCACTATGTTATCTAGGTATTCGTTTCCAAAATCTTTCAATTTCATACACTAGTCAGTGATTGGTGATTGTGAATTTATGTTTGGTACTTTATTCCTTCGTAATAGTTTCTTGCTGTCTAAATTTCTACATTAAATAGGGTTCACCATTGAACATTTTTAAATTCCGCATCGCATCGCGATCACACGCGGTATCTGGACCCAGAACTTATTGAAAAGTTATGGACGATCTTGAGTAAAACACAATGAATGTGCATAAGCTCATTTATATTTTTCTCTATATGGGTGATACTGGTGATATTAAACAACTACTACGTTTTACGTTCTACAAGGCTTGCCACATTTGTCCATGATATTTTAGAAACTGATTAGCTTACTCTGGCGGAAAGCCGCACCGCCGATAATTTGTCGAATCACACATTTGGGTTTCTTCTTACTTAAACTAAAACAATCCGAAGCGACTATGATTTTGTACTTTAAGTCGTTTTAGTATTTATCTAACTCAACAAATTTGTTACAGAGTGACTCGGTAGCCCAAGGCTTTGGATCGTTAGGCCTTATGACTTCAGTTCTGCTTTGTCCAGATGGTAAAACTGTGGAAGCTGAAGCTGCTCATGGTACAGTTACTCGTCATTATAGAATGTACCAACAAGGAAAAGAGACATCGACAAATCCTATTGCTTCTATTTTCGCTTGGACTAGAGGTATTTTTTTTACGACTGCGTAAAGCTCTAACTCTACGCATTGTTTTCAGTGCGTAAAGTAATACTTTTACACAAGTGCCACTTTACACACTATATTTTACGCACTCCTGCATACATCGAATAAACATGAACCCAAACGTTCATCTACTCATTAATACAGAAAGGAATATTTTAATGAATAACTATGATCTGACGCTCGATCAAAGTAGAGCTTATAATAAAATCAGCAACTCGCATTTGAAGATCTATCTTGTCATGATATTGGTAAATTATTTAAAAAAAACAGCGTTAATTTTATTAAATTCTGGTATATAGTAAAATAGTCGTAGAAAAACTTTGCATGATATGCGTTCACAAAGTCTCTTTATAATCTTCGTGCATATTTTAAAACTCACATTGTTCAAATGCAGTGGCGGCTCCTGAGTTTATAAAGTGGGGGGCGCAGGAGGAGAGGGAATTTTGGCGCCTTCATCAAAAAGACCGTGGTAGGCGGCGCCGGAGGATTAACCGGGGAAGTGACACGCCCAATTTTTACCTAAAAGTCGGTAAAATCGTTAAAAAGCACGGATTCGGCGCCCTCTTGAATGGCAATTGTTGCGCACTTAAGAAAATTAATAAGTAGGTACTTACCGATTCCAGAAGAGTAAACCATTAAAATAGTTTATTCTATCTACAAATCAATAAAGTTCGAAAAAAAATCATGAGAAGTTCGAAAACGTTAAAAAATATATCAGTTTGGTGGCAGAAAAGGGTTATTGTTCTTATCTTTGTCGGTGGTTAGCACCTCGATCTTGCCGTTTCCTAGTTTTAAAAATGAAGTTCCATTCGCCTCTTTTTGGCCAAAATAAAATATTCAATAACTTTTTCATCACACACACTTTCATTTTATGTTTATAAAAACGTCTAGAAAAAGAAAAACACCATTTGAAACTGTGTTGAAATATCGGTGGTGTCGTCAAACAGTACTGCAAGAAAAAACTTTTTTCAATTTCTTGCAAATTGTGTTCTCTGCATACTTCAAACGTGTATTGCAACAAACGCGCGAATCACTTTGATGTCTATCTAAAACCAAATCAATATTTCTACTATAAACTACTAATTCTAAAAAACACCCCTTTGTTAACCGAATCACTCTTTTCATTATGTTCACGAAGAGGAGGATGGTTACGTATCCATCCCACATAATTCTAATGTGTATAATTTTTGAAACAAGCAACCGATTTTGCTTAACTATATTTGTTCTGCATAAGCCGCAATATTTACATTTCCTAATAACTTAAAACTCACCAGATTGTGTTTAGGCTTTGAAGAATTTTCGTATTTTTTTAATTTAGGGGTCTGTTTTTTAAAATTTATGCCACTGAATTCATTTTAACAAAATAATATGCCGTAAATTTCTATTAAACACTAAACAAAAATAAAATAGTTTTAAAGTATTCGAAATTATCTAATTAGTTTATCATAGAACACTTTCACTTATCCACAAAATTCTCGATAAAACTAATGCTTAACAAAGTTTATTTAAAAAAAAATCGCGCCAGCATCGTCACTAGATATATTATTTCTCTAATGGCAAAATTTCAATCATAACTCGTGTAAAAAAATAATAATTTAAAAAACTCACCTCGGCCCCTATAAAATGCTAAACCAAGGCAAGTATTGCAAATTATTATGAAATTAAGCTAGAAAGTGTGAATCTGAATAGCGCACGGATGGGCCTTGACTTCTCGTGATTTTACGAACATTCCCCACCTATGTGCATGACGAAATTTTAACTAGAGCGCCGAACACTAGCGCATGGCAAATTTAGACTAGATGTGATTACGGGCGGAGGCCGTCGCCGTCGGACGCTCAGCGTTTCGATTGTCGCCGTCGTAGCCTCGATTTCGCTCTTATAGACAATGTATTTTGCGGCCAGTGGAGATTCAAATTCGCAAATTATAGTTAGTTTGTGTTAAATTGTATGTATGCCCATCAAATCCCATCCTCCTCCCCCAGGCTGGAGAACACCAAAGTACAAAGTCTGGAGCTGATCAATGACAGTTTGTGACAAGAGGGGCTGCATTGTATTGGCAGGCAGGAACGTCAAACTGGTGAGAGGAGTTTGATTACGG
This sequence comes from Pissodes strobi, assembly GCA_016904865.1. Classification (NCBI taxonomy): domain Eukaryota; kingdom Metazoa; phylum Arthropoda; class Insecta; order Coleoptera; family Curculionidae; genus Pissodes; species Pissodes strobi. The sequence continues at coordinate 5,261 of JAEQML010063937.1, forward strand.
GGAGTGACTCCCCCGCCATTCCGAGTTGCCATGGCATATGGCTCATCAAATTCCATCGTCCTCCCCCAGGCTGGAGAACACCAAAGTGCAAAGTCTGGGGCTGATCAATGACAGTTTGTGACAAGAGGGGCTGCGTTGTATTGGCTGGCAGGAACGTCAAATTGGTGAGAGGAGTTTGATTACGGGGAGTGACGCCCCCGCCATTCCGAGTTGCCATGGAATATGGCCCATCAAATCCCATCCTCCTCCCCCAGGCTGGAGAACACCAAAGTACAAAGTCTGGAGCTGATCAAAACAGTTTGTGACAAGAGGGGCTGCATTGTATTGGCTGGCAGGAACGTCAGACTGGTGAGAGGAGTTTGATGACGGGGAGTGACGCCCCCGCCATTCCGAGTTGCCATGGGATATGGCGCATCAAATCCCATCGTCCTGCCACAGGCTGGAGAACACCAAAGTACCAAGTCTGGAGCCGATCAATGACAGTCTGTGACAAGAGGGGCTGCATTGTATTGGCTGGCAGGAACGTCAAACTGGTGAGTGCAGTTTGATTACGGGGAGTGACGCCCCCACCATTCCGAGTTGCCACGGGATGTGGCCCATCAAATCCCATTGTCCTCCTCCAGGCTGGAGAACACCAAAGTACAAAGTCTGGAGCTGATCACTGGGGAGTAATCCAACAAACCCCATTTTTACCCCTGTCAGACTAGGGACCGCCAAAGGTATGAGTCTGAGGCCGATGCTTCGAGTGGAAGCGGCCCTAGGTGGTAGATGCATAAGCCTACTCGCATCGTCCGGTGAAAGACCACCCCACCAGAATTGGGAAGCGCTAAGTGGTTTTCCAAAATCACGTTCCGCCTCCGCGCTGGTGGTCCCGGGTTCCACAGTAGGAATATGATGGTGCTTCCAGGATCAAAATATTCCGGAAGTAAACTCCCCGGCCATTCGGATCTCCGGGCGCTGGGTGGCCCTGGGAGCACTTCATTCCGCATTTCACAGACAGCAAAGATACCGAACCAATTTAGAATAGATTTCTGCAACATAAGAGGCCTAAATACAAACATAAATTCGGTACACCAACATCTACAAGCAAATAGACCACACATATTAGCCTTTACAGAAACACAAGTATGTTCTACAACAACAACAGTGAGCTACCTCTATCCTGGTTACGACTTACATACCCGATTTAGATATAAGTTCGGAATATGCCTTTTTGTCCGAAGCGACCTTTCATGTCACCGCGAGGAAACACTCGAACCAAACAACCTTGACGTCATGTTGCTCAAGTTCACCGCCAAGGGATTAACCAAGTTTATATGTTGTCTCTATCGCCCTCCGAGCGATAGAGCCTACCAAAGCTTTTTCTCAACACTAGCTACCCCTTTTGACTCAATACAGGTCGATCACCCCAGTTCAGAAATAATCGTTCTGGGAGACTTCAATGCCCACAACACCAACTGGCTCAAACATCACAACAAGACCGACGACGAAGGTAGAGAAGCTGAAGCATTTGCCATCAACTGCGGGCTTACTCAACTTGTAGACGAACCAACTCGAATCTCAGAGAGGGGCGAATTCGCCGTCCTCCTGGATCTTTTTCTGACCACAAATCCTGACCAGTACAAGGTTACAGTTGGTCCGCCATTAGGTACCTCCGACCACAAACTTATTACAACGGTTTGTGAATTGCCACTCATACAGAAGGATCCACCATTGCCTCGCAAAATCTGGCATTACAATTCTGCAAACTGGGACGATCTGAGGCAGTTTTACCTAGATTTTCCTTGGCTCGACGTCTGCTTTGCCACTGACGACCCGTCAGACTGCTGCGAAGAGATCATGCAAGTAATCTCCTCAGGAATGGAAGCATACATCCCAAATTCCATCAAGTTACCATCAAAAGGAAAGCCCTGGTTCGACAAAAGATGCGAAAGAGCTGTAGGAAGGAAACAGCAAGCGTATAAGTACTGGCAGCAAAATCAGACCGCTGAAAATCGCAATTATTTTATCGAAGCGAGAAACGAGTGCAAGCGTGTGATCGACGAAACTAAGGACAAACACAATCAAAGGATCAGGAATAAACTTTTGCAATGCCCCAGTGGCTCCAGGAATTTCTGGTCGGTAGCAAAGGCAGTAAGTAACAACTTTACAAAAACGTCTCTCCCACCTTTGACGGACGAACGTGGCATCACGGCGACTACAGCCAAAGAAAAAGCAAACATGCTCGCCAAAATGTTTTCATCGCACTCTACCTTAGACGTGCCCCAAAGCAAGACTCTCCCCACTATACCGAACATCAACACCACCATGGCAGAAGTCAAGTTTTCTCATCGTGATATTCGCAAAATCCTTAAAGAACTAGATACGCAAAAGGCATCAGGACCGGACGGAATACCTGCCATCGTGCTAAAGAACTGCGCCAACGAACTAACACCTGTTTTTTCCAGGCTTTTTTCTCTTTCTTACAGAAAAGGGATTTACCCATCCTCTTGGAAAGTCGCTCGAGTCCAACCTGTTCCAAAAAAGGCAAGAAAACCACGCCCTCAAACTATGGCCCAATTGCCTTGCTTCCAAAAATCTCCAAAGTCATGGAACGTGTAGTCAACCAGCAACTACTCAAGTACCTCGAGAGCAACAGAATAATCAGCGATAATCAATACGGCTTCCGCAAAGAGAGATGGACAGGAGATATATTGGCCTATGTCACTCATATATGGAGTAGGGCAATTGAAAACTACGGAGAGTCTCGAGCGATTGCGTTGGATATTTCAAAGGCATTCGACAGAGTTTGGCATGACGGACTGCTCAACAAACTGCCGTCCTTGGGACTGCCCGACTCTCTCTGCAGCTGGCTGGCCAGTTTCCTTAAGAACCGAGCTCTGCACGTTGCAGTCGATGGACACATCTCGGACACATTCACCATCAACGCGGGCGTGCCTCAGGGCGCAATACTTTCACCAACTCTGTAACTCATCTATATTAATGACCTGCTGATCGAAACGAATAATCCTGTTTACAGTTTTGCAGATGACAGTACCCTTGTCTCCCACTTTAGATCAGAAAAACCCTTACCAGCGACTGAGACTCATCACCGCAGACAGGAGCAGATTACAGCAATTAATCAAGACCAGGAGAAAGTTCAAACTTGGGGCGACCGAAATTTGGTCCAGTTCAATGCAGCAAAGGCCCAAGCAGCAACGTTTACTAAGAGGGCCAATACAGCGGGCTCTGACATCATTATGGCAGGATCGACCATTCCTTCATCCTCGTCAATCGGGCTGCTGGGTGTCTCAGTCAACAGCAATATGTCATGGCATGGCATGACCATGTTGCTAACATCGCAAAATCAGTCTCCCAGAAGCTTGGTGCGCTATTTCGCAACAAAAAACTCTATACACCGCAGCAGTTGCTCTTGCTGTACAAAGCGCAAATAAGACCGTGCTTAGAATATTGCTCACATATCTGGGGTGCCGCACCAAAGCATACCCTAAAGCTGCTGGAATCCATTCAGAAGAGGGCTGTGCGTCTCGTCGGCGATCCGGAGTTGACCCGGAATCTGGATAGTCTGGAACATCGCAGACATGTGGCCGAGATGTCTCTGTTTTACAGATACTTTCACGGCAGATGTTCCCAGTATTTGGCCCGCATAATCCCGCCCCTGGCAACTCCTGTCAGACAGTCCCGACAGACGGCAGGAGCGCACCAGTTCGTCGTACAACTAGAAATACCTAGAACATCGCTTTACCAGAACTCCTTTGTCTGGCGCACTGCATCACTGTGGAACTCACTTCCAGGACATCTGTTTCCCACTAACTACAACCTACAAATATTCAAGAACCGTGTCAATCAACATCTTCGCACAAACACCGCTCGTCGAGCGCCATAGGATCTCCCTTTAGTGTGTGTGTCACTGCCATAAAAAAAAAAACAAGGAAAGGAGATTTTATTTTGTGCTGCGGTTTTTTTTAATTCACGATCGCTAGATCATTCTCTTTGCTTATAGGACTGCTTTTTTACTTTTATAGTAATCAGGCCATTAAAGTTTTATGCTTACGCATACGGAACCCCGGCTACTGAACCCATAATGGGCGACCACACGGAAGATGAGGACACGATTCCAACATCTCTATCGAGTCAATCTCTGACAGGAATATATTTGATTTAAACATAAAGAAAATTAGAAATCGTTGCAGTAGTTACGCAGAAGTCTGCGCTCAGTGCCGACTGGACTTTGAAAAACTTAAAAAATCAACGATTTGAATCATAACGAGGCATGTAAGGTCGTTTCTAAGATACGGCAACATTTTCGGGACACCCACCCTATCAGAATTAAGCGACAAGCCACTGTCAAATCGATACCGGTAAGAGAAAAGCCAGCCCTACCATCCTACCAGAATTAAGCGACAAGCCACTGCCAAATCAATACCGGTAAGAGAAAAGCCAGCCCTACGAACATTCGAGGCGCTGAGGGTTCTAAAAAACTCAAGTTTACTGCATCTGAAAAACAGCAGCCACAAAAAATGCCATAGTCAACTGTTGCTAAGGCATCAGCCACACAGGCCGAAAAACAAGAAGGCGGGCCTTGCTTTTTAGCCCCGCCTCCTCCTCCGAGTTCTGCCCGAGAATAACAACCGTAGAGAAGCGACAAAAGCCGTCGGTACCTTTGAAGTTGGAGACCCAAGTTCAGTTTGTCATACGTGACAGATGACCGGTTTAATACACTGAGAGAAATGTAATGAAGGGGAAAGAAATGCTATACACCGATAAAACATGCAATTAGTTACGTGTTTATTATTTACTTTAATAGAAATGTATTATGAATAGTAATCTTTTAGGATTTAAGGGATTAACTAAGAGTTTACTGATTTGTCGCGTCCTAACCTTTTTGAAGTGAATACTTCTTTGGTTTCATAAGAGTGATTTTTCAAGATCGCATCACGACATGGTTTATGTTTTCGTCTCGCGTTACGAAATTTTCGTATCGTTGATTGGACGACTAACCCAAACTAACCAACACTATTAAAATTGTTTATAGCGTATCGGAACTGACGCAAATAAGTAAAATAAGTTGAGACTATGTGAAACTAACCCAAAGTTGATTCTAGTCGTCGAAATTTACCCAAACTAACCAAATCAATGACTAAAATAAGTTGAGACTAAGTGAAACTAACCGAAAGTTGAATTGACGACTAACCCAAACTAACCAAATCTATTAAAATTGATTATAACATATCGGAACCGCTTCAAGTGGCTAAAATAAGTTGAGAATAAGTAAAATTAACCGAAAGTTGATTGGACGACTAACCGAAACTAATCACATCTATTAAAATTGATTATAACGTATCGGACCGGTTCAAATGATTGAAATAAGTTGAGACTAAGTGAAACTAACCGACAGTTGAATCGACGACTAACCAAATCTATTAAAATTGATTATAACGTATCGGAACCATTTCAAAATACTAAAATAAGTTGAAACTTAGTGAAACTAACCGAAAGTTTTAATAGATTTTGGTTAGTTTGGGTTAGTCGTCGATTCACCTTTCGGTTAGTTTCACGTATTCTCAACTTATTTTAGTCATTTGAAGCGGTTCCGATACGTTTTAATCAATTTTAATAGGTTTGGTTAGTTTGGGTTAGCCTAGTCTAGTTAGTCTCTCTCCTCCGAACAGGTAGGGATACGAGGTGCAGTTTTCGTCCCGGCTACATGTCTTGAAAATTTCAGCCGTCTAGCTATACTGTAACATGCTTAATTAAAGCGGCGTTTCACTTTGAAAAGCGTTTCACTTCGATAAATATTTAATTTTTTCTGACTTCCCTCGCTAATTAAGTCACTTCAATAATAATTAACACACAAACAAACCAAAGTAAACTGGCGTTTACGCAAAAACTTTGTCGTCGACGACTGTACTAAACAAATCTCGGACTAAACTAAACTGACAAGCACGTGGAGATGACAGTTGGCCGGTTTACCTCCCACTCCAAATTTTTGGGCGGGATTTATGTTGTTTGCTTCTCTGCGGTTGTTATTCTCGGGTTCTTCTTTCCTGTTAGCAGGAAATGAAAAGGATGCCTTTTAGACGCCCTTCAAGCGAAACTTTAAGACTATTACCCTTGACATGGAGCAACCCCCGGTAGCCACTGACAACCGATTCCAACCCCTTGTAGGCATGGACACAGAGGACGAGGACACTGTAGGCGTAGCCTCAACCTCTGCCTCTGCTAGCACAAGACGCAAAGTTACCCAAAACCGAAAGGGCAAAACAGCCCCAAAGTCCAAAGCACAAGCGCCGCCACCGATAGTAATCAAGGGCAGACCGTCGGACCATAGGCAACTAAGGGACGACCTTAAGGCCATGCGTATAAATCGATATCAATTGAAATATACGAAAAACTTGGTAATCGTGTACTGCGAAAATGCAAACGATCTGCATACACTTAAGAGAACACGGGCGTTCATGCTCCGCGGGCTTGATGGTAACATCAAACCCCAAGAAATCGCCGAAGTCCTAAGCGACGAGTACAACATCACGCCTAAGAACATATTTGACATGAGAAAAACTAGAATCCCAATGTATTCAGTAATCCTCGGTACCAATTTTACAGTCAGAAAGCTCAACCAGGATGTTAAAACCGTAATGTGTGTACGGGTAACGTGGGAGGCAAGACGCTCAGGGAAACCTGTACTACAATGTAAGAATTGCGACCAGTACGGGCATGTTGTAGCCGCCGTGTAGCCTATAGTAAATGCGCGGGACCACACGAAACAGTCAACTGCAATAACGACTACCAAAAATGCGTCAATTACGGAGGCCCGCATCAATCAATTTATGAGGAATGTGTATAACTGCGAATTAAATGTTATTCAGGCTTCGGGACCTAAGCCCAAGCAAATATTTCACAAGCACCACCTCCGGCGAATCCCGCCTGGGGGAACACAAATACGACCAGGTTAGCTGACTGCCTGAGGGGCCAAGGCCTAAAGAATGGCCATCGAGAAGAATAATATCAGCTGAAAACCTGAGAAGAAGAATATCAAATACAATTCCCACCCCTACGAGGCAGCCAAGAGCAGCAAAGCAGAGGAAACCATATAACACAGAATGTCAATGTAAATAAGGTCAGTGGTACTGCTCGCGCTAACCTAAATAACCCATGTCAAATTTAAATAATGATACTAAAATCAATAGCCTCGTCAATCACGATCAACTTTTCTTAGCCATTCACCCATCAGACACAAGCTGCTCATCAACATACGATTCAGTTGCGAACACCTCCTTTATCTGGAGTACTGCCTCGCTCTGGAATGGACTTCCGAATATCATCTTTCCCGAAATCCGCACACGCACCGTTCGTTGAATGGTATAGGATTTTCCTTTTGTGTGTGTTCCAAACATAAAAAACACTTATAATGTAACAAAACCCTGTCCTAATTTCAAGTTCGTCAACTGTACTTGAGGAAAATTAAATTCTTCAAAATTTTCAAGAATAATACCTTGCCAAATTGCTGTTTATATATGATATTTGATATTGAGAAAGTACGCGCTTCTCATTTAAAATTATATTCTTACTTATTTAGCATAGTGGCAGACGATTTTTCCTTACATATTATAAAATTGTTTTTTGTAGGGCTTCTACACAGAGCTAAATTGGATAACAACAATCAATTAGAGGCGTTCGCTAATGATTTGGAACAGGTTTGCGTCGACACCATCGAGTCTGGCTTCATGACGAAAGACTTAGCTATTTGCATTAAAGGCATGAATAAAGTACAGAGGTCGGACTATCTGGAAACATTTGAATTCATTGACAAATTGGCTGAAAACCTTTCGAAAAAAGTGTCTGGTTGACTGGAATCAAAACTGTGAAACTACTTCATAGTTTTCAGTAACGTTCTTTTCAAATTTTTTATCGTGGCTTAAGGTTAAAATTTTATTTTATTTACAATTATATTGAGACCGTTTATAAGGGGTGTTCATATGTCTGAGGACGATACCTCGTCTTTCGTTAAATTTAAAGAAAACTTTAAACGCGAAAGTTATAGGTCACCTAGGTGTGCTCAAGAAAACACTTCCAGTCAAAGATGATTTTTGAACGACCCGAAAACATATTTTTGAATTTTGCAAGCTAGATAGAGCATAACTCTATACCTATATTTAAGGGTTCCCGAGAATTGACTTCTAAAAAGGTTTAGTAATTTCGACCCTCTGTGAATCTTTTTTGCCTTAGACCGAAATTACTTAAATTCCTATTCGATTTTTAAATAATCCATCTTTTGTCTCAAACTTCTTGTTTGTATCGATGCACGGAGTTTCTGGATTTTGGCTATTTTCTATAAATACTAAAACAAGAATGTGAAATTCGTTTTTTTTTAGTTTATATTTTACATTTCACAAATATATATCACTTTTTAAAGGTCAATAGTTCGAAACAAGTTGATTTGGTATGCTGTAAGGAGTAAGTTATATTTATCTGTAGAATTCAAAAATATAATACAGCATTTGAAAGTGCATGTTTAGTTTGCCACGCTTTTCTGAACCACACTGTGTATTTGTAAATAATTTTAAAATATCGTCTTATCACTAAATGAACACTCTGTATATACGTAAGCTTTATAAATTCCGTACTTGCAAAATGGTGGAAGTTATTTTATCGATTTCTATTACCTTTATATATAATAATATATTTTATAAACATCAATTTTTAACGAAACATGATCTTTAATTTTATCAGTCTTGAGGTTGTCTGCTTGAATATTTGAGGTAGGTATACCACGAATTCGATTTCTTAAATATTCTTTTAAATTTTATGGATATACTGTTAAAGGTCTAATATTTACTTACGCTAGTAAATTTACAAATTGTTTCACTGTTAAGTAAGTTGTGATTTGGAATCTTCGGTAATATACACTGCAACAGAGTTTTATCCACCATACCGAAACAGAAATTTTGAAGGTGAATATATTGGGGCTCTATTTTGTAACCTCACAAAGGCTTTTGATTGTGTCTGCGAACACTTGCTAATAAATGGCTTAAAAAGTCAAAGTCTAAAGAACACATCAAAACAATCATGCGAGAGACTCGGTCAAAGGTTGCAAAGTGGTTTAATAGTATTCAAGTTAATCTGATTGAGACAAAGACGAAGTTAATGTACTTCTCAATGAAAGATTTGGATGCTATAAGAAATGTGCGAATGTGTTCGGTTTCGAGGAGTACATATTGATAGCACCGGTTACATAAATCTTTAAATGTCTTCTATTCGGTCACACTCAAAAACTGTGTAAGGGGGAAAAATGCTTCAACTGTGGCGATACCCGACCGAAGATGAAGAAGAGGGGGAGACGCGCCAGTATACCTGCCAAACAAAATATTTTCACTGCAAAACTGATAATTACAAATCGACATTTAAAAATTGACCTGAGTACGAGAGAAAAAAATATTAAAAAATTAATGGCTTATGAAAATCTAACCTTCTTTGATACAAATAACGCATGTCGTAAAACTTACACTTCTAATGAAGATTTCATGATTTCCCAAATCTGAGGGGCACAAACAATAATGTCCTAAATTAATTCAGTATTAACAAAATACAACTATCACAAAGAAGATCTGTTGACATTAATTCCAAACCTACCAGTACGTAGCCTCTGAACTCCCCAAAAAAAGAATAATACAAAAAGGTTACGACCACAAAGCACATGATCAAGCTCTATATTATGCAAATTCTAGACCCATCAATGTAATCGATATATAAACAATATGAACACTCTGGATTCACATCCAGGCCCATCAACTCAGAAACAAATGCCTAATAGTGCCAAGCAACACAATTTTGAATATCGCTCCAATAATAACCCAATAAATAATATATATCAGATTTTTTTCAGTTATCTCCGAAGAAGAACAACATATTGTTAGAAACCTTCTCCTCACTTACTTGCACCCAATATACAGGCTTCATCCCAAATGGATTTAGACCTTCTTATGCAAGAGAATGAACATTTATGATAAACATAAACATAATATCAAAATTTTCGAATGGAATATTAGAAGTGTGAACGCAAATAAAGGGGATGTAATCTCTTTAAATAGAAACGAAAATCCAAACATTATTCAAGCTTGCGGTTGAATACAAAATATAATTTTTCTTTACAATCATACAATATTGTCAGACAAGATAGAGAAGATGGATACGGAGGAATAACCACCTGTATTAGAAATAATATTAAATTTCTGCATAATTAAAAATGAACTAGACCCTGAAATAAAAAGCTAGTTATTAAGATTGATAACGTGAACATTATTAATATTTATTCATGCCCACAAAATAAGCTTAGTAAAAACATTTTAGAGAATATATTTCAAAACCTCAGCGGGACTTGCGTTCTAATGGGTGACCTTAATGCACTTCATCAATCATTAGGCGTGTCTACCACCAACTCGAATGGAAAAGCATTGTTAGAATTCTTAGACGAAAATGATTACATCCTTCTTAGTAATGGTTCCCCATACCAGTTTAAATAATACAACAGCGAATCCTCTAGACATAACACTTATGAACCCTTTACTGGTTCCTTATTGTTCATGGAAGGTTTTATCAGATTGTGGACTCTTGTTTCGACCGCGATTGGAACGAGAACTAGTTGGAGTTCCTAGGACTGAGCTCTGGGGTTTTTTTTTTGCTTCTTACGATTGCCCGATCGCTATTATTTTGCATAGGACACCTTTTTACCCAAGTGGTAACTAGTAAAGGCCGTTATATGCCTAGTGCTTCTGTTTTTCTAGTCGCCGGGGACGACAACTGCCCTTACCATGGGCGACCCAATGGATGATGAAGACGCACAGTCGAACATCTCCATGGTGTCTATCTCCGACCGACAGCTCTCAGATGATTCGTTACGTAAAATCCGTAATAAATGCAAAAGCTTCGCAGAAGTCTGCGTTCAGTGCCGCCTGGACTATGAAAGCTTGCGAGATTACGCGAATTTATCTAACAACGACGGCTCTAGGCTTACCTCTAAAGTACGCCAGCACTTTAGAGACTCTCATCCCCTGAGCATCAAAAAGCCACCAGTATCTAAGATAGATACTGGCAAAAATAAAGCCAGCCCGACCAGTCTACAAGGTACCGATACAGCAAAAAAGTTGAAGGTCACCTTGAGCGACCGACAACACCCGCAAAAATCGAAACATTCTTTTTCTGCCATGGAGACAGCCGAGCCGGCTGATACCCTTGATAACGACCCTAAACTAATGGCCCCGTCCGCGCCGCCTCCCCTATAGCGACTACTTCTGCGACGCTGATAGGTGAAAATCCCAATATCTTTAAAACGCCCTTTAGGCAAATTCCCTTTAAGAAGAATTTTAAGATTGTAACACTAGATATGGGCCAACCCTCAGTGACCACTTCCAATATGTCTGATACACTTTGCGCGTCATATCAACCGTTCTCTTGTAAATTCGGAAAAACTGTATTCAAAAATGATATTTGAATCAAATTTAGTAATTACCATTTTTTCACGAAATGACCAAACCCTTATTAAAAGATCTCGACCTTTCACGTAAGCCTATAAAGGTATACCTAGTTATGCGCAAATAGCTTGAATTCTTTCGAATGGGTTCGAAACTTTCGACGTCTTGTTTATAAAACGCGGAAATGCGTTATTTCGCATATTTAGGCTGAGAAAACGCTAAATCCGACGTTTCCGGTCAATTTCATGCGTAACGCATGTAACCCACATGAGAGACTCGAAAATCTATCAGTTGATGACAAGGAAGTTACAGGTTTTTCTCAACCTTCGAACATATTGTACGATACAGGACCTTGAACAAAATTAATAAAGTGCACAACTGTTAGCACCACATCGAAACTTATTAAAGGAAAAAGTTAACTTTTTAGATGATCTACGTTTTGCTTGTGCAAACTTCATTTCAGATCAGCGATTACCCGAAAATTTCAGAAAAATAAATTTTTATTCCCAAAATTGGATTCATAATCGTTTTTCTCACAAACGGTTAGACATAAAGCAAATAAGTATAAGGCAAAAACGTGTAAAATTACCAGATATACAATTTCTGTCTGATACACTTTTCATGTCAGATCAACCGTTCTCTTCTAAATTCTGAAAAACTATTTTTTAAAATTATTTTTGAATCCAATTGAGTAATTACCATTTTTTTCACGATGTGACCGAACCCTTTTTAAAAGATCTAGACGTTTCACGTAAATTTATAAAGGTATACGTAGTTATGCGCAAATAGCTTGAATTCTTTCGAATGGGTTCGAAACATTTGACGTCTTGCTTATAAAACGTGGAAATGCGTTATTTCGCATATTTAGGCTGAGAAAACGCTAATTCCGACGTTTCCGGTAATTCTCATGCGAAACGCATGTAACCTGCATCAGAGATTCAAAATTTTACGTGGTTTTGGAAAGTCTATCAGTTGATGTCAAGAAAGTTACAGGGTTTTCTTAACCTTCGAACATATTGTACGATACAAAATTAATAAATTGCAATATTTCCGAAGCTATTAGCGCCACATAAAACTTATTGAAGAAAAAAGTTAACTTTATAGATGATCTACGTTTTGCTTGTGCAAACTTTTCATTTCAGATCAGCGATTACTCGAAAATTTAAGAAAAGTACATTTTTATTCCCAAAATTGAATTCATAGTCGTTTTTCTCACAAACGGGTAGACATGATTGGATGGTAAAAAAGTGTTGACGTGAGTTTGTTTACCTCTCGATTTAGTGTGAAAATATCGTGTTTTTGTGATTTTTAAACTCCCAAAAGCTCAGTCTGTGTAGTTCAGTGTTTTTTCTTGGCACACATGGTAAAATTTTGTAGAAAATAACAAACAATAACTCATCAACTCACATTGGAAAACTAAACAACAACAAACGTTTTTCTTTACATTTTTCCCGCCCAACATCAGGTGAGAGTTGACAGGCGACGTGCTGTAGTCGAGTGAAGTGTGCGGAGAAAAGCGACGTTGCCTCAACTTTCCCGCCAATCCTGAAAACTAATAGTGAGATTGTGATTTTCTTCTTCTAAACTTTGGTAAATGTTGGTTTTTGCTACGAGTCACATTTGACCGCTGATATTTTTGTGGGGTCGGGATTTGGCAACGCCGGAGCGAGGCTGATATCTTCATGGACTCTGTTGTCTCGTTCATGCTCGTTTTGATGCACGGTGTTGGAGCTTAAATTTAAATTATCTTAGCATGTCGGAATTCGACTGCTCTTATTGTAATAAAAAATGTGTTTTTAAAGCTAGGCCGAAGGAGGATGAGACCTTTGGTGCAAGTTGTGATGGGTGCAACCTGATAATCTGCAAGACATGTGCTAATTTAAGTAACGAAGTATCTTATTTTATTGCTTGGACTGCAAACATTATGTTGGGGATATCTCAAAAATTAAAAAGTTAATGAACATCGTTGATGCATCTGTGAACGATAGCGAGGCTGAAAATGCGAGAATATCAAAAACTATTGCTGATTTAAAATCTAAACTAAACCAGCAAGCCTTATTAGCTGAAAATGCTGAAAAGAACTATAGGCAAAGAATTCAGAGCCTCGAGGAGGAGAATAATAAGATCAGCTTAAAAATAAAGCAAAGGGATGACTTTATTTCCAAGCAAAGAAGATTAACTGAGGACTTTAAGGATGACGTTTTTGAGACGGAGAAGGCTTACACGGATAAAGTGAAGGAATTGCAGGAGACGATTATTCGGTTGAAAGAAGAAATAAATTTAGTTAGCGAGAGTAAGGAACAGGTTGTTGCGGAGCTTGACCAATGTCGTCAAAAAATGGGTACAGTTGAAGGGGATTTGAAGGAGATGACGGGTATAAACAGAGAGATGATTGACTCTATTCGCATACTTGAGAAGGGAAATAATATGTACTGTGAAGAGATATCCAAGCTTAAGGAATTCTTGAAGAAGAATTCTCCAAATCTACCTGCCGGAGTGTCTACCAGAAATAAAATGATGGAAGCCGATAATCATCGGGGGGCCACCCAGACTTCTAATATCTCTAAAGAAAAAAGACATAAAGATAAAGACAAAGAGTATATTAAAAAGCCAGTTATTTGTATTATGGGGGATGATCTGAGTGTTAAAGGGTGCGCAAATCTTATAAAGCGTGCTACTCAATCGAGTTATGACTTAAATTGTCAGTATGAGTCTGGGTTATTATTTTCTGAGGCTATTGACATAGCGTTGCGATATGCTGTAAACTTGACAAGGTCAGATTATATTCTTGTGTTTGTTGGTTGTGAAAACGCGAGAAGGGGAATTGAAGTTGACCAGGATAGTTTAAAAAAACTTAGATTGCTGTCTAATGGAACTAACCTAATTCTGATCGGATCTCCTTATGCATCACAGAGAAGGGTACTTAATCAGTTTATTTACAGGGTTAATTCTTGCATTCAGAGATATGTTCACTATAATCTCCGGGAAACTCTATTTATTTCCATGGATAACTTCATGCATGAGGGGGAAAGATCATGGATTGGTGCACCTTCCTACGGCAGCAAAATTCTACTCTCTAGATATTTGCGAGATCAGATATTTCATAGTTCTAGGGGTCTTAGTGGGGTAAATAATGTGTCTATTGATAACAGTGATGTATCTTCTGTTCGGGATGATCAGAGTGTAGAGTAGGAATCACCGAACAAATGTCAGGTTAGTGCGGGGGCGGAGGATATCAGGATGGGTCAATCGACCGTTATTGGGGAGTCAGTACCCTCCCGCGCCATCCCAGTCATAGTTCTTTTTTAGTGTGAATGAGCGCAACGGTACTCTTAATCTTTCACTACTTCTTCTAAACATTCAGTCCGTTAGAGGCAAATGTAATGAATTTGAATTGTTTCTTGAACAGGTCCTACTATCCTGATGTCATTCTGCTTACTGAGCACTGGCTCAAAAAGGGTGAACCTCTATCATTGCCCAATTATTGTGTGTTGTCCTTATTTTGTAGAAGCACATTTATGCACGGCGGAACTGCAATACTTGTCAGTGAGAGTCTTTTTGCCAGATGTAAGTGCGGGAATATTGCTGGGCATAACAATTTAACTATGGAAAGGGAATCTGAATTTTCACTTATTCATGTGGCTGTATCCAATCTCTTTATACTTTGTTTATACAGACCTCCCAATGGTGATATTCCGGCATTTATTGACAGACTTGAGCTATTGCTTTCCAGACTTCCTCCGCTTGCATCCGTTATTCTTGGGGGGGATTTGAATATCAACTTTGCCGATGCTCATAAGCGTGAAGTTCAGCAGTTGAAAAACTTGTTGAATTCGTTTAATTTAAAAATGCATGTAGACACAGGTACGCGCATAACAGCTACGTCGTCCACTTGTCTTGACTATGTTTGTTCAAATTTTGTTTCTGATAAGGTAAAATGTGACGTCATATCAGCTGGTTTATCTGACCATGAGGCTGTATTGAGTGAATTTGAATTGGAAAGTCTTGGAGCCACTCCGGGAAGGACTAGGTGTAGGATTTATAACAGGGATGGTTATGGTAAGTTCTCGAGATTGTGTCGCGGGGTGGACTGGAATGGTGTCTTGAGCTGTGATGATCCACTTGAGGGGTTGCACGGTACACTTTTTCGGATTTTTGATAGAGCATTTCCTTTGAAACTTCGTACACGTAAAAATAAAAAAAAAATGGTTTACACTGGGATTGAGGATCTGCGTGCTTTGCACTTTATCCGTAAATATGCTATTGATAGTGTTTTTTTCGTATCATACTACAATAATTATCGTAGGGTATATAGAAGAACTATTAGAGCTGCTAAAGTTCTCTACTATGGTGAGAGACTTGATACCGCAGGTAGCAGACCAAGAGAAGCATGGAGGATCGTAAATGACCTGCGTGCGGGGTGCAGTCCTTTGCAGGCCTCCAATGACATCTCTGTGGACCGATTGAATTCCTTTTACTGCTCAATCGCTTCCTCACTTTCAAAAAATATAAATAATCCAGGAAGTCCACTGCATTATCTGGGAAAAGTTTCGGTCTGTGACTCGTTTTATTTGACTCCGACTGATATTTTTGAACTAAAAGAAATATTTGGGGAAATAAAAAATAAAAATGCATCAGGTTGGGACGAGATTTCACTGCGAACTTTCCTTGCTCCTCCGGATGAAGCTCTTGTGGCTATGGCAGCTTCTATAAATGACTCGTTTTGTAAAGGAACATTTCCATCTTGCCTTAAGAGGGCTCAGGTTTTGCCTCTTTTTAAGGGTGGGGATCATGGAGACCCTTCGAGTTTACAGACCCATATCCCCATTCCCGACACTTTCGAAGATTGTGGAGAAGCTAGTGAAAGGAAGGGCCTTGGCGTTTTTGCAGAAGCATTCCATTCTGAGGTCGGAGCAGTTTGGATTTCGGCACTCTAGGAGTACTAATGATGCCATTTTTTCCTTTTTGGAAAAATTATATCTCCAGCTGAACGGGGGTGAAGCGGCTGTGGCAGTGTTCTGTGATTTGTCAAAAGCGTTCGATTGCGTGAGTCACAGAATACTGTTGCAGAAGCGTGAAGTTTATGGTTTCAGGGGCGTTGCCTTGGACTGGTTCAGGTCCTACTTGTCGGATCGCTCTCAGACAGTGGTGTTGAGGAATCGGGTGTCGGCGCCTATGGTGACGACGGCCGGTGTCCCTCAGGGATCGGTTTTGGGGCCGCTGTTGTTCCTGATATATATCAACGATCTCCCCTCTATTGACATTGATGGCTTTTTTACGATTTTCGCGGATGACACGACTATCCTCTGGCACCACCGGGATATCGAGTTACTGGGGGAAATTATTAATAGTGATCTGGCAAGGATTGGAAGGTGGTGTGATTCCAACCTTCTGGTTTTTAATGCTTCAAAAACCAACGTTGTCAGCTTTAAGTGTGATGATGTTGATGTTTCAATTGATAACATGAGTGTAGGTTGTGCGGATGTTGTAAGTTTTCTGGGGATATATATAGATGGAGCCCTGAAGTTTGCTACGCATGTTTCCAACATTTCTGCGAGACTTGCGTCTGGGTGCTATGCAATAAGAATAATATCTAGCGAATTGAATACAGAGGTAGCTAGAAATGCTTATTTCGCGCTTATTGAAAGTCATCTTCGATACGGGATATGCTTTTGGGGATCTTGTTCTCAATATCTTTTTAACTCGCTGTTTATTTTGCAAAAGAGAGCCCTAAGATATCTTTGTCGGGCTGCACCCAGAGATTCCTGTAGGCCCCTGTTTCTTGCCCAGGGAATTCTCACCCTACCCAGTATTTTCATATT
>JAEQML010063938.1:0-22553 GCA_016904865.1 Pissodes strobi
GTAAGCGATTTCGGGTCTTTGTTAGTGACCGAGCGCATAGGTTCGATTAGGAAGCTGCATGACTTGCATTTATCTACATACTGTGACATTCTGCGATAAACCTTTCTTGTTTTTTCGAGAATTATATCGTCAGGGGGGTGGTCGCGAAGTGATCGAGGCAATGGAAACATCTCCATCGTCCGAATCGACCATTATACCGGCAAAATAAGTCGGGGATCCGTCCCCGAGCTAAGGATTGTACTGCAAAAAAAGGCGGAGTTTTTTGCTATTTACAGTAAATAATATGTACAATAGTATGCTGTTGAAACACTATGAAATTTCACAGAAACCGGCCCGTAAAACGTTTGAAAATTTGCGTTGCGGTACTTTTAAACTGAGACCTCAAAATCAGTGTCTTATCCTTGCCCGCAAGAATAAGACTGTAGCCCGTTCGCACTCTATTTTATTCTAATATAGTTAGTTTGAGAGTATTTTCCATTTTAATTTTATTAAGTAAAAAATTAAGGGTTAGAAGTGTCATATTCATTCATAATACTACAGTTTATTATTAAACACATTTTGCTTTTATACGAGAGATAGTTTCTGTTTTTATATATTTAAAATAACCAGGTATTTATGTATATTTGAAATTTTGGCATATAATCTTATGTGGACTCTCCCCCTGATTCGCTGAATGAATATTGACCCCTTTTTTCGCCTCTTTTGCGAGCAAGACGTATCACTACACATACACTGTACTTGAAATACGATTTCTAGGCATTTTACTTCAAAGAAAGAACCGATTTACGGATTCTTGTTTGACACCGATCGGTACAAAATTGTAATGACGCATCAAGGCGATGAGCTCGAGCGGTTAGCCAGGGTCGGCTGAATCACCATGTTTTTAGATAACTTCTTTAAAAATTGTACTGATTGGGAAAAAGTTGTATACTACAAAGTGTAATGAGGGACGGCGGATATGTGAAGGATAATACAGTTATAACACAGTATTTTGAATTTAAAATGAATGTTAATAACTCGTTTACATAAAATATTACGGCAAAACCAGAAAGCCAATCGAAATTTAATTAATTGATTGAACTTCACATATGAACATTATTTAATGAGATTTTAAATCCGTAGGACTGATTTTTATCAAATTTCGTATATATACAAAATGAAATTTCGCATAACAAACAAGATATTTTATGAGAGGGTGAAGTCAACCTTTATAATTTACATAGAGGGTTAACTGATTTGCTGTTGACTCTATCCTGGAAATTTGAACTTGATGAAATTAGAAAAGTATGAGTCAGTGTAGAAGAAAAATTTAATAATAATTTAAATATGTTAATAAATCGTCGACTACTCTTAAAAGTGTTAGCTGAGAGAGAACGTGTGATTAAAATTAATTTTGAAATTGTTAAAGAACAAGAGAGACTTTTCAATTTAATAAATAAACAATAAAGCTTTCAGTATATAAATTGTTTTTTTCTAAATGTCTTAAATATTGTAACAATAAACTCGATGCTCACTGAAAATTAATACACCTTAAACCAGTAATAAATAGAATCACATCGTTCCCACTGACTTATACGTACTCGAACGCATAAATTGTTCATGTCGTTTCCATATCGGGAGATATAAAGTAAATATAGAATCTTGAATATATTAAAACTTGTTCAAATTGAATTTTTTAATATATTCTTGTCCTTCTTTAATCGAGTTACAACCATGTTTGTTTTAGGTTTATATAGGAGACGTCTAACCTTAATTGTCGAACGTTTCAAATTTGCATTTTTATATTCCAAATAAAATTATTTAGTTAATTGATTCGATTTGCTATATTCGGTTAAAGAGAATATCATTATTCAAGATTTAAAGGTTGAATTAGGAATAAAAATTGTACAATTTTCGTAAAAATTTATTTGAATACGTAGTTATAGCTATTTCAGTGCGACAATCAGGTCGGTTGTAATGAATAAAACACGGTAATATTATTTGCAGGTTAAAGTTGGCTTTATATGCGTTTAGTAATTTCCCCAAATATTGAAAAGTTCGAAATGGTTTGCATTTTTGATCAAATAATTCAAGGGAGTCATTTTCAGTTCTTCTGAGGTAAATTCTATTAATTGTCTCTTTCCATTTACATGATACTGAAAATGACACAGTTTGTATGAACACATTTCCGAAAAACTTACAACTATGTTATTTTCGTTAGCGATTCTAACAATTTTCACAACATCTGCATGAGACTCTGGCCAGACTACAACATCAGGAATGCGATTAAAATATCCATTTCTTAAAGTAAATATGTCGTGAAGAGTATGACCATGGGCTCGAACTACTCTGTCCATAACTTCAGTAGAATACGATATCTTCTGAGATTTTACTGCCTCCAGAATTTCCTGAGAAATATTTGGTGGTGGGTAATCCTCGTCTTTCGGTGGATCTTGGCTTTCATGAGCCTTTTTTGATAGGTCGACTCCCAATGTTTTCCTCACCCAATTAATGAGGTTTGGTAGTCGCAATTCGCCAATAGAATACCTGAAACAATAATATATTTCAACTTGGCTTTTGGGGTATCTGAACTTTTTTATATGTGTAGCCACATATAAGGCAGTTATAATCTAAAACGTCTTCTAAAGAAACATCCTAAATTATTTCTATTTTTTGTACAGCAGTAGAATATCAAGTAGCTATGATATATTTTCGTATTAGATAAATAATTATCATATAAAAAACTATAAGCTTGCTTCTTTCCTCTGAAGCAGCTAACACTACAGGGTTACCATACGATACAGTTCAGGCCGTTGAAATTGACAAAGATGTTGGTATTGAACATGCACAAGCAGCAGCTGAAGAACATTTTGAAACAACTGATGCTTAGAACTGCTAGCAATGACATCGAGACTGATCCCATGTGCAGACATGTTATTAATTATAAATGCAACATTTGCACTTCGTGGCCTGGATGCCTGAGGATTCCCAACTCTAAGTAGATTTTTGAACCAGGATAGCGAAGATACCCTCGTTTCACATGTAACCTTGACAGTACGTTCATGAGAAATCAAAGCCCAGATGCATAAGCTCTAGACAAATGAGCAATGCTTTCAGCGTATATTACAAAGATGAAATGTGAAGGGGATTTGCTGTCGGATAGTTTGTATGCTATGAAGGTGCAAAACGCAAAAATAGGATACAAGTTCAGTCGACTGCAGCAAGGGCTGTTGGTTGTCTAGAAGCAGCATGTATGGTAGCACCTAAGGCACTAGAAAAGAAAACTTTGAGCTATACATTTTTGTTATATGAAATAGTGACTACTGAGCTTGGAGCTTTGATTGTCACAGATTTTGACCATGTTGCAGAGTGGATGGCAGTTGCAAGCACTTGAATCAGCAAAGACCTAAGAGACAAAAATGATATCAATAGAATTCAGCAATAAGGACGCGGATGATTTTGTCACGATTGACTATGGCTTCAGGGGTGGCAGCGCACCTTCAACTCACGGACTGATAGTCTAGTGCCTTGGCAAACAGTCGACTCGTTAAAATTGCATCCCTGTTCAGACAAACGATTTTGAAACAATAAGTCTACTATCTAGAACATAATGAGGATTAGTGAAACATGACTCTCCGCTCGGCCAAGTTAAGTGAACACTCGCATTCGGAGCCTTCAGGTGTTGATAAGCTCCTTATACTTGACTTTGGTAATTAGTAAATCTCATAGTTCCCCATTGACTATAACATCTATACAAATGCAGATGTGGGGATAATCATTTATGGCCAAGCAGCGATCTTTGGATACTAATGGGGAGTTAATTTTCAGTATACCACATGGGGCTCCGGGAAGGGTGTTCATTTTTTTTGTGGGTGATTTAAACCTTCACATTTACTACTTCTAATGTCCGGAATAGCGGGACAATAGCCACATAATTGTAATTTCATTGCTGCCCATAATCCTTTAATCGAGCATGAATCGTTTCACGGCTATACTCTAAACCGTTTTTCTATGGTTCTATGGTTGTGTCTGACGCCAAAACACAATTAATATCCATAGACCGATTCACGCGGGCTACAAGATATCCTTTTAGCCCAACGTTTGTTGTGCAACTGTCAATTGTCATTTGTGAAAATTGACTGTCATACTTTCAAGATACAGTTAAGAGAGTGACGGCAGGAAGCAGGAGGTTCTTTTTTCTTTGTTCTGTGAATATTATAAATAAATATAAGGGACAACGTGCAAATGGTCTTTCTTTTGTGAAAAATCGCCAATCTATGTGATAAGCTGGAATAAACTCTGATCAGATTTGGTTTAGCTTTTTGGGGAAATCTGGACAGGATAACATTATTGGGATATAAGACTTTTCACGTGCCCAAGTGGAAAATGGGTAATACTGGGTCGATGACCACTTTTTCTTGTGACCCTTCGTTGTTGAGAAGGTAAATACGTCGGCATTTGTATTTGTATTAAGGAGCACTACCAATCATTCTGTTGCTCTCTTAAACTGCCTATAAGGTAAAGCTAAATTCCATTTATGAGTTAGTATCTTATTCGGGGTCAGTTTTGAGAGGCATATGGAGGAAGAGAAGTGTGAATTTTTACGTTTATTCTATAATTTATTTGGATAAATATAGGGCGCGGCAAGAATATGGGCAACTATATCCCAATCCCACCAAAGAATACATTTAAACATATCGAGAGAGGATTTCGACTCCGAAAATCAGATAGAAGAAATCCAAGAGAATTTCAGAAAAATATGAAGTGTTTTTTGAAGGTAGCTATGACTGTTATTTTTTATATAGTTACACTTTTTAAGGAAATCCGATCCGATCTATTGAAGATGCTCATAATCATTTAGGCGTACTACTTCCAATTCAATTCATATTAAAAAAAATGAGCGAGTCGAGACACTGATGCGTAAACATAATATCATATATCGATATGCACAAATATCTGAGTAGCCCTCGTAAAATCACTGCGCATGGTTATGAGTCACAGCCGCTTACACATTTCCGTCCACATCCGCATGCACATTTTCATCCCATTTGCCGAGATTTACCCTCTTACCGCCACGCATGAGAAGTGAATACTTCTTTACCGAAATGAGCTTACTAACATTAACCTATGGATCCAAATACACTGCGAATATGATATAATAATATATTGAGGACCAGCCCGTCCAAAATTCAAACCCTAGAATGGAATAACGTGTCAATCAACATCTTCACACACACGCCGCTCGACGAGCGTCATACGATCTCCTTTTAGTGTGTGTACCACTGTCGTAAAAAAAGTTAGTTAACAGCTATGAATGAAATGATAGCGGATCACATATTGATATTCACATTCAAGGATTTATATGCTCCTTTCCCCAAGGAAATGTCGGTTTTTGATGGTGTTCGATATTCTACTTTCCCATTTAAATCACCTTTTAAAAGAAACGTGTTATCTGCTAAAGATACTAAAGTTGTAACTTGGTCTGAAAATTATCATGGAATTGAGTGGAATAGTGGAAATATAGACTTGAACGAAATTGAAGATATTTTACACAAAGTGATTCAACCCTACGAAAATCCTAAAATATACGTAAAACGTAACGAAAAGGCCAATTTTTTTGACGAAAAGTTTATTAATAATATTCCTCTTGGTTCTGAACCGAAATTAAGCAAATTTAAAAGTATACCAAAGTGTTATTTTCATAAGAGTATAAATCCATGGCATTGTGCATTAGCTAATGTAAAATTACTACATAAATATAAAGATTGATATTAATTTAGTTGTTTTATTTCCCATTGCACTGCACTATCTTACCCCACTTCTATTTGACTGAATAAAAGCATGGTAACTTCGAGATTCAGTATTACGCTTGCACTATTCAACATAAACCAAAAATAAATTAAGAAAATTCTCCTACTAACGTTACGCAAAAACGCAAGTGAAAACGGTGTGATAGGGAAAATCTAAAATGGTTGAGCTGGAAAAAACTTGTTCTATTTGTTTAGAAAATATGGAGAAAGAAGGTATTGTTATACCAAATTTTTGTTGTTATGAATTCTGTTTTCTATGTTTAATGTGTTGGACATTAAATGTCCACTTTGCAGACAATTTTATTCTTCAGTAAACTGAAACATACAGATATTCGTATTTCTGTGTTTAGAACAAAGAATATTTTTAAGCTCACTAAAATATTTTTTATTTAATATAAGTTAAGCGATTTACTTCGGGAAATTTGCGAAACGATGAAAATAAGGTATATTATGTTATTTGTATTATTAACATGTACGGGTATGTTATTTTTTTAACTTGTTGTTGTACTTGCTACCTGCATACATATATACCAGGCTAAACAAAGCTCGATAACACAAGAAGTAATTTAGCAAAATTTCCCCTTGATTAACATGGTTATTAGTTAGGTAAGCAAGTTCAGGCTAAGCTCACCTCTTCAGGCTTGTCTAAAAAATAGAGAAATATAGGTACCTACATACTTATACATTCAGGTTAATCAAAGCTCGACACAAGAAGTAAGCAAGCAATATACCTATTTAGCGAAATTTAGCCTAAGCTCGACTCTTTAGATACATACATAATTTTTTTCCATAGTTGATGCAATTAACTTTACTATTCATAGATTATTTAATCACTTGATTGAGTTGACTGTTACTTGATGAAAATCCATTAACTATGTAATTTATTAAAAACATTCGTTTTTGATTTTCACAGGTTTATTTAATAACTAATTGTTCATGACAATTGTTTCGGTACACAGTACCTTCATCGGATGACGAGTAATTTAAACTAGTAACTAGACTAAAGTGCTGAAAATATATTGGTACTTGTTATGGTCGTAAAATGGCCGGTTCGATCTAAGGGTTTAAGAGGGGAGAATTGTTAAGGTCAAGTTGATCATTCAAAAGTAAATCTGTCTTTTCAAGTTTATTAATTTCTATTGTTTCTAATAAATTGAGCTTTTTACTTTTATTATGAATATGCAAAATATTACAATTTTCGTTAAAAGAATGACTATTTTCTATCAAATGATTACTGTAATTTGAATCAGTTTTTGTGTTTAGGAAAGATTTTTTATGTTCTAAAATTCGCTGTTTGAAAGTTCTACCTGTTTAACCTATATATATTTTTGGGCAAGATCCACATATTAATTTATATACTCCCAACTTAAACATTTTAGATGTTTTTGATTTATTATTTTTAACTATTGATCCTAGAGTATTTGTACACTTAAAAGCGATATTCCGATTTAACTCTCTCTAAGTTTTTTAGCAACTATTTCACTAGGTTTACCACAATAGGTTAACACATTGTAATTATTTAATGTTTTATCTGGATTTTATTTTGGATATGCTAAGCTTATGGCTTTATTATATAGCTTCTTTTTTAATAGAGAGTCAATTAGAGCCGGGTTATAGTTATTATTTATTGCGATTTGTTTAATAATTATGTTTAACTCCTTGTCATAATCTTCTTTATTGAGAGGAACATGTAGTAATCCATGTAAGTAACTATTGAACGCTGAAATATTATATTTGTAAGGATGATTTGAGGTATTGTGAATTATTGTGTCTGTATGTGAAGGTTTACGATAAATGGAAAATTGTATGGTATTATTAATTTTTGTTAACGTTAAATCTAAAAAGTTGATAGAATTATTATTTTCTAACTCAAATGTAAATTTTATGGAGGGATGTAGTGAATTTATATAATTTAGAAAACTATGTAATTGCCTATCAGTGCCTCGAAAACAAGTGATAACGTCATCTACATATCTATACCAGAATAAAAACCTTTTTGCAAGAGGGTGTTGATGTATTCCTGATTCTAAATTATCCATAAAACTTTCGGCTAACAAAGGACTTAAAGGATTGTCCATAATTAAACCTTCTTTTGATGTGTATATTTTATTGTTAAATTCAAAGTAATTTTGGTCTAGACAGGTTATAAGCGTGTCTAATATATCCTGTTTTATAATTGGGTTCGTTTTATTGCGGTTTAAGATTTTTTTCTATAATGTTTATGGTATCTATGGGAGGAATACTCGGAAATAAGTTTTGGATATCAAAGGAGATAAACTTCGAATTTTCTGGTAATTCTAGAGATTTGATATTATCTATTAATTGATAAGAATTTTTGATACTATATTTTGCAGAAAATTTGCAGTGATATGTAATTATGTTAATGAGTTTTTTAGATCCTTTGTATGACGGAGCTGACATAAAAGATACTACCGGTCTAATTGGCATTTCTGTTTTGTGGAGTTTAACTAAAGAATATTCTTTAAATGAATTGGAAGATTTAAAAGAAATTATAGAGAAGATCCAGCGTGATCATGAAGCTCTCAAGGCTAACTATGTATTACTTCAAGAAAAAGTGAACTTATTGGAAGGGAAACTGGAGGAAAACAACAAGATGGAAAAGCAAGTTTCCCAAATAAAGGTACAAAGTCCAAAAATTATCAGTTCTCCAAAGGAAATACAAGAGAACTCGGCAACGTCGTACATCATGAAGCTAGCACCTAGTGAATTGTCAAACAAGGAGGCTGAAGAGAAGAAAGGAGATAACCAACAAATTGAAAATAACAGAGAAAGTGAAAATTGGCAAATAGTCAAAAGAAAAGATAGGAAAATTATAAGGCCTTAACCAACAAAGGGGCTAAATACGACAACAACTCTCCTATCTGTTACCAAGAAAAGAACTTCAGCATGGATATTTCTATCTGGGTTTGACCCCAAAACGGAATCCAACCAAATCATGGCATTTCTTAGCGAGAATAATCTTGATAATGAATGTTCCTGTTTCAAGATGAATACCAAAAAAGACCAATTTAAAAGTTCCTTCAAATTAGCTGTTCCAATCCACAAAAAGCAGGAAATCATGTCTCCAATTTTATGGCCTGATGGCATCATCATAAACCATTTTCTGAACCTGCAGAGACGTGTACCAATAGGAAAGGGTGCAACAGGGACACCATAGATTATAATAAACAAGAGAAGTTGGGAATCTCACACTTGAATACTCGCTCCTTAAAAAACAAAGTGGAAGAGATCGAAGCGTTTTTGTTTGACTTGGGTAATAAAGAAGGTACAATGGGCTCTGCTTTAGCGAGCATCACCTATAATCTGACGAGGTTGACTTTTAAAAAATAAAAGGCTATGTTGTTTGCTCATGTTTTGCTAGGAGAACCATGCGACATGGGATGGGGGCACAGTTATATTATCAAATTTGTCTGAAATTGAATGTGAAAATGTTCGTGAAATTGTAAATATGTCTATTGAGTTTCACTGTGAACTGTCAGCCTTGCTACTTAGATATTTTAATGGTATAGTTGTCACTGTCTATAGATCATCTGATGGAGATTTTGCTGTTTTCTTAAATCGGCCGAATTTGGTCCTTGATCTCATTAGTAAGCAGCACATTGGGTATATTGTGGTAAATGTGACTTTAATGTTCTATTTAACACAAATAATAAAAAAAGGTCTGATCTACTAGACTTGTTCTATCAATATAATCTGGAGCCTCAAATATCCGAGCCAACAAATGCAATAAATTGCATCCATAACATCTTTATTAAATTTGCAGGTGTGGTGGACCAGTGTTTTTGATACTGATATTTCTGATCAGTCGATTGTAGACTGTGACGTAAAGGTATAAACTTGTATATATAGACCTATAATTCAAAGGGGAATAAATAGAATGTTTAGTTTTTTAAAGGGCCAGGACTGGGCTTTAGTGGGTGATTTCGATTCATTTATGGAAGTTTTCCTAGATGGAATGGCTTCTAATTTCCCTCTGGTAAGGAAAAAACCCCAAAAAAAAAACAACTTGTATGGTTTAATGATAATTTAAAAGCAAAAAGAGACTCTCTACGGCTGTTGAGAGAATTATATGCAAATAACCCTTCTCCGGCTTTGAAGTTTCAGATTAAGGAATTTAAAAATATTTATGTTAAAAGCATAAATGATACCAAAAAAAATGCCTATATAAAATATATTCAAAATTCTAACAACATCTTGGAAAATCATAAATGCAGTGCGTGGCATCAAAAGAAAATCTGAGGAATTGGGTAATATCAATGCTGATGACTTTAATGGGTTCTTTACAGGCATTGCTGAGAAGTTGTTGCAGGTTTTACCAAATATAAACTATTCGGCGGATGATTTCTTAAAAAGATAGACTGGGATACCAAATTTAATATTCTCTTTCTCGGAAGTAAGCTTTAATAATGTTAGGGATGCTATCAACAATATGAAAAACAATCATTCTAAAGACATTTATGATATTAATATGATAACGATAAAAAAATTGAAGTCAACTTATTGTATCGTTAACTAAATTATACAATCAAAGCATTAGAAACGGCGACTTTCCCGCCTGTTGTAAGCTGTCACAGGCTATTTCTGTGTTCAAGAAAGGCTGCAGGAACGATCCAGGAAACTATCGTCCAATTTCTCTCATACCTGTTGTTGGAAAAAATTTTGAGGTTCTACTCATAATCCAAATTTGCAGTTTTTTTTTGAGGATAATAAACTATTTATAAACCGCCAATATGGCTTTAGGGCAAAAAAAATCTATAACTCTTGCACTGCTTGACTTGTTGGACTGCCTGATCGGGGCTTTTGAAGATGGTCAGTATGTGGGGGACGGCCTTTTGCGATTTATCAGACCTTCGATTGTGTAGATCATATGCTACTGTTGAAAAAGTTGGAACACTATGGATTTGATGAGAGCGGTGTAGATCTGCTGAGATCTTACTTGACGAAGAGACAACACCAAACTATGTATAATGATGAGCTTTCAGGGCCCAGGAGCATTTATCATGGTGTTTCACAAGGGTGAGTACTGGGTCCACTTCCCTTCTTAATATATGTAAATTACATAGTGACGGCTTCACCTAATATTGCTCTGTGGTTGTTTGCTGATGACACAACTCTCATCGAAACTGGTTACATGCTTGGCGACTTGTCATTATCGCTTAGTTTCAACTTGCAGTTACTAAATGAATGGTTCATAGCAAATAAAATATCTCTAAATGGAAATGGAATGAGAGATTTACCTGAGGATATCCCAGTGCCATCAAAGTTTTTGGGTATCATGCTTGATCCTAGATTGACTTTTGAGCAGCATGTCAGGAAGATTGTCCAGCAGTGTGTTTTTATTGAGAAACCTGACAAGGATTCTCCCATTTCCAGCGTTACTTCGGACCTTCCATTCAATATTTCAATCCTCAGCAACATACGGAATTCTGGTCTGGGGTCACTCATCCCATATTGAGAGAATCTTTAAACTGCAAAGAAGAGCCCTAAGGGTTGTAACCGGTAGAGGTTTTAGGGAGGATGTTAGGCAGGCTTTTATTGACCATAACATTTTCACTATACCAGCTAGGTATATCTATGAAAGCCTCCTTTACTGCCATTCACACATCACTTCTTACAATCAGAACAACATGTATCATCAATATCCAACCAGAGTTGGTAGCGATATATTATATACTATTTATTATTCTACCTTATTCATTTTGTCGTACCTGTTTACTGGTTTATCAATGCCATTGTCAGTAGTTGTAAAATATTCTAATTAAAGCCTTATATTCTCAAAAGTTCTCTTTATCTACGTTATCAATTTAATTGACTTATTTAATGCTAACGTGGACAAGCTACTTCGTCCCGAAAGACTCGAATTAGATCCTAGCTCATCTAACACAACTTTGAAACACTGGTATCGCTCATTTGAAAAATTCCTGGAAGCTGCTAGTCCCAAAGAAGAGAAGGACAAGCTAAATCTGCTCATAAACTATATTAGTTCTACGGTTTTTGTGTACATTAGTGACTGTTCTTCTTTTGAGAATGCTATAAGAGTTCAAGAAAACCTGTATGATAAGCCGAAAAATGAGATCTTTGCAAGATATTCTCTTGCCACAAGAAGACAACAACCGGGTGAGTCCATTGACCAATGGCTACAACTACTTAAACAAATGAGTAAGGATTGTAATTTTAAAGCAGTATCTGCAGAAAAGAATAAAACTGATTTCATTAGAGATTCCTTTATTAGCGGCTTAGGCTCTCCAAATTATAGACAACGCCTTTTAGAAAATACCACGCTTACTTTAGATGAAGCTTTTGATCAAGCTAGGGCTCTTGAAATGGCACAATATCACTCAGAATCATACGCTTCCTACTTTGGCAATACTACCGCTTCCGCAGCATCAAATACGAATCAAAATCAAACCTTTCAAGATAATAATTCTGAATCACCAATGAGTGCTGCTGTATCTCAAAAATGCTACTTTTGTGGACAAAGCAGACATCCACAAATTACTTGTCCTGCTCGAAATTCCATGTGTCATAATTGTAATAAGAAAAAGACATTTTTCGAAGGCATGTCAATCCAAAATTGCTACAAAACAGGCATCTGCTGCTCTACTTGCAACTATTTCTGCTGCTTCTCCTACCTGTTTGGCCAGGTCGGTGCTTAAAGCTGAAGTAAACGGAATTCCAATACATGCATTAATTGATACTGGCAGTTCTGATAGTTATTTATGTAGTAAAATAGCAAAAGAAAGAAGGTTTAAAATATTCCCTACTAATGCTAATGTAGCCATGGCTTCAACAACGCTTACTACTCAAGTATTGGGCTATTGTATTGTAAATATCAAGATACTGTCGCATTTTTATAAAAATGCGAAGTTATTAGTGTTAGAAGGACTATGTGCTGATATGATCATATTATCTCAACATAGTGCTCTAGAAGTTGCTTTTGGTGGAACAAGATCTACTCTGACTATTTGAAGTTTAGCGACGGCTAAAATAGAACCTAATTCTTTATTTTCGAATCTTACTCCGAATTGTAAACCAATTGCTGTTAAATCACGTCGATACACTGCGTCAGATTCAAAGTTTATCGAAGAAGAAATCCAAAGACTACTGGATGAAAATGTAATTGAGTTAAGTGAATCCCCATGGCGAGCACAGGTTTTGGTTACTACCAGCGAAAATCACAAAAGGCGCATGGTAATTGATTATTCACAAACCATTAATAGGTTTACACTACTTGATGCATATCCTCTTCCTAGAATAGAAGACATCGTTCATCTAGTTTCTATATATGAAATATTCAGTACTATTGATCTTCGTAGCGCATATCATCAGATACCCATTAAAGAAAATTAAAAGATGTATACTGTTTTTGAAGCCGGTGGGAGAATATCAGTGTCGACGAATTCCATTCGGAGTTACAAATGGTGTGGCAAGTTTTCAAAGAACAATCGATAACATTATAAAGAATGAAGGCCTAAAAGATACTTTTGCCTACTTAGATGATGTCACAATTTGTGGAATGGATCAAGCACACCATGACTTCAATCTTAAGCTTTTTATGGACGCTTCTGCTAAGTACAATTTAACTTTGAACAAAGAAAAATGTATGTTTTCTTCTGACATTATAAATATCCTTGAATATACTATTACAAAAAAGACTGTTAAACCGGATCCTGATCGATTACGACCACTTTTAGAACTTCCATGTCCAAATAATATCAACTCACTTCGCCGCGTTCTAGGAATGTTTGCACATTATTCCAAATGGGTACTGCAATTTTCAAAAAAAAATCAGCCACTTGTGCATTGTAAAACATTTCCGTTTTCCCACGATGCTACTGCAACTTTTACAAAATTAAAAAACGACATTGCAAATGCTGTTATTTCTGCAATTGATGACAATGCCATGTTTAGAGTTGAAACTGATGCTTCAGAATTTGCTATTGGGGCATAGCTTTCGCAACTAGGAAAACCCGTAGCATTTTTTTCAAGAACACTTTCCAAAAGCGAACAAAATCACTCATCAGTAGAAAAGGAAGCTTACGCAATTGTAGAGGCGTTGAGAAAATGGAGACATTTTCTTATTGGGAAGCATTTCAGACTTCTAACTGATCAGAGGTCCGTTGCTTTTATGTTTGATAATAAGGTGTCTGGTAAAATAAAAAACGAGAAAATTATGAGATGGCGCCTTGAACTATCATGTTATCACTATGATATTGTATATAGAGCCGGATTTGAAAACAAAGTAGCAGACACTCTTTCAATGATTTGCTCTGCAACGAATAATGACAAAACTCTTTATGATCTTCATGATTCCCTCTCTTATCCAGGAGGATGTACCACTGGATACGTTGTAAAAATTTACCTTATTCTGTAGAAGACGTTAGACGAATAACTGCTTCATGTCCTATCTGTGCAGAAATTAAAACCAAGATTTCATAAGAACCAAGGGAGTTTAATAAAATCAACTTCACCCTTCGAAAGATTAAACATTGATTTTAAAGGATCTACAAATAATCACTATTTTTTGACCATTATAGATGAATACTCGAGATTTACCTTTGTGTTTCCATGTTCAGACATGACGTCAGCGACTTTTATAAAATGCTTAAGACAACTTTTTGCAATATTTGGAATGCCTTCGTATATACATTCTGACCGAGGAACTTCATTACTATCTCAAGAATTGAAGTCATTTTTAGATTCACATGGCGTAGCAACTAGTCGTACGATGGCATATAATCCACAAGGAAATGGCCAATGTGAGAGATATAATGGAGTTACATGGAAAACAATACAACTTGTTTTAAAATCTAGAAGTCTAAAAATAACTCAATGGAAATTGGTTCTGCAGGATGCTCTACACTCTATAAGATCACTTCTATGTACTAGTACAAATTGCACACCTCACGAACGATTATTTAACCATTCACGACGGTCTTCTAATGGTAGTTCTGTACCCACTTGGCTTTCTGTGCCAAGACCTGTTTTTTACAAACGACATGTATGAAATAATAAGTATGAACCTGCTGTTGAAGAAGTTGAACTATTAGAATCAAATGCTGACTATGCTCATGTACGTTTTCGAAATGAGAAAGAAACTACTGTATCTATACGTCATTTAGCCCCTCGCGGAGACATTTCATTAATGCAAAATCATCAAGGAGACAAAATCATACCAACTTCCCCTCAATCATCACGGATCCAAACTACCAATGAAATTTCTAGTGAACCACATCATAACATGAACCAAAGTTCAAAAGATCCTGAAATTAATATTTTAAATAATAACGTCGAGGAAGATTGTGCAGACCAAGAAGATTTTGATCAAAGCCCCGACTCACAAATAAATCCAGAACAGGCTGAGCTGTTTCACGGATCGCCCAGAATAACGGACAGACCAAAGCGCAAGATAAAAAGTCCAGAGTATTTAGAAGATTACGTCAGAAATTAAGGGGGGAAGAATGTTATATACTATTTATTATTCTACCTTATTCATTTTGTTGTACCTGTTTACTGGTTTATCAATGTTATTGTCAGTAGTTGTAAAATACGTTAATTAAAGCGTTATATCCTCAAAGGGTCTCTTTATCTACGTTATCACGATATTAGAATTGAATTCTTGAGACTAAAAAGATCGCGTTTCATTCTGATTTATTATGCCCCACTCTTATATAATAGGCTGCCACTTTATGACTAGAGGGCTTTTGTTACAAAAGGCCTTTTATAGCTTCCATGAATTTTTGAACTGTGGTAATTTGTAATTTTATTTTATTTTTCTGATCTCAGTAGCAGGGTATGTATGTAATTTTAAAAGCTGATGAAGAATTGTGATCAATATTTTATAATGTACTTGTATTTACTTTAAAATGTACTCGTAGTTAGTTGTTTTATGCATGGATTAGCAACATTTAATTATTGAGCGCAAGTAATTGTCAATTGTAAGTTTTGTTTACATCCCTGTGACGCAAGGAATGATATTGTTGATAGACAATATATTTTCATTTCATTTCATTTCATTACCACCATTGCAGCGCATCGCTGATGCATCGTCCTCGTTCTACTCAACTTAACTGAATAAATATTCCCTATATTTGTTTAAAAATTAAGTTTTTTAGAAATAAAATGAACCTTTCGATTAGTCGTTGAAAATTAAGCTCACTCAAATATATTTTTAACTCACTTGAAAGTCTTAACTGATTCAATTTTAGGCACATCGTAGGCAAAATTTCTGAAATATTGATCTCATATGTTTTAAGCTAAGTAAAACGATATTCCTTTACGGTAACCGATATAAAAATTTCGTTTCAAGTTTTCCATTATTTGTAATTTTCTAATTACTTTGGTATCACACACGATATATCAGGTGTATAAAAGAGAATTAGGTAGATTTTAATTTTAGTTTTAATCATCTCCTGATGATGCTAACATGGTTAGCGAAACGCGCGTCGAGTGCAAATATTTTGTGTCGGTATTGTGGATAAAACTCTGTTTTAGGTGATAGTGGTTGTTGAAGGGATGGAAAAAACTACCCCAAGTCAGCTATTCTTATTACATTATTATTCCTAATTTTTTATTCAAAGTCACAAACGCAGCACAATATATCCAATATAAAACGCTATTTTCGTCAATTTAATTGCGCGAAAATGCAGTTAGTTTCGTAAATTAAATAATATTTCGTCAAATTAAAAATTGTTTCACTTATTTTTTTATACTTTATACTGTACCTGACTGAATAAATATTAGAGAATGTTAGAATTTGTTTAAAAATTAGGTCTGAAAAGCTAAATTTTCCGAAATTTTTCCTTTTTTTTATGCCTTTACGGTAACCAATATAAAAATTCCATTTCAACTTTTATAGACCAACAAATATAAACTCAAGAACGATTTGTACAAATAGAACCTAAAAAGCAAAAGAAGTAGCAAGAAATCTTTAGAGTAGGTACATTACGTTAAGCTAAAACAGTGTATGTATCCACTCAAACTATACATAACCACATAATTCAATATATATTGACACTAGAAGACCACAATGATTTATACAAGTACCTCATCTGCACCATCGTTCACGACTACTAGAAAATGCCAAAATCTGGACGTAAATGCTTATAGCAGATACTTATTCACTGAAAAGGTATAGATGGGTCTCAAGATTGATTAGCCGGGTAGCATATACGTATTCTGCAGATGCATAAGGTTCTGCCATAGGATGACTGTAATATAAATCTTAGGTATAATCCCCCCGTTACGTTTCGTCTTCAAATATTTGAACACTTCATGCCTGGCCCTCTAACCAAAACTAACCCAGCGCACGAAAAACAACTACATTTATATTACGATCGTCTTATGGCGAGGTCCTATCGCGTCTGCAGTTTACAAATATGCAGCCAGGAATGTCACTGAAGGACCGGCCTGGAGCAAAGCAATGCATTCGGCTCATTATTGAAACATAATGGCAAAGGGGAGGGTTTGTTATGTCACGATGACTTGTGAGGTAGAAAGTGTAGCTAGAGCTAAAAATGTTGTTCTAATGGATAATACCAGTCCGCACATAGAAAAATTAGCATAAAATTGACGTAACTAACTGTCCAACAAAATTCCCTGGCATGCACCGACTGAAAATACAGATCAGAAGGTAAAAGTTACCAAGAGTGGAAGAGCTTATTGAACAGATAGATAGTCGAATATTGCCACTGAAACCATAACCAACTGAATTAATTACAGCATGCCCAGACACATTGGAGCATATATTCCATCCCGAGCGATGGCTATGCAAATTTTTAAATCCAAAACCTTACATTTTGTAGTTTATTTGCTTTTATGGTAAGAGTTTACATCTGTTGCATTACTGGACCTATTGAAATAATCTCTGCAGATCCGCAATAAGAAATATCTGTATCTACCCTTAGTTGCTCATGGTTCACCAGAACGTCTTTAATAATTTAAACTTTACTGTCAAACGATTTACAATATTATAATTTACAAATATACATACCGGTTTCCTGTAAAATATGCTTCATCATTCCGGACTTCAAATTTGGAATCATGATAGCCCCAGCCGTTCCATTTTAATAACTGATGCCTGCAAATGCAATGTATTATTAATAAACATTTTAGACCAATTTATTTACAACACAACAATTTTCAAAATATAAAGATGTAACAAACATTACAGGCAAAAATGTATCATGCTTATATTTTGTACAGGGATGTATCTAAATAGTGAAATAATCCAGCCGATTGTGTCTGCTCTATACCAGTTCCTTGCCCAGTACTACAACTGAAATACCTACTTTTTAACTAAAATGGATTCAGTTTTGCCATTTTAGCAACTTTTAAATCTAGTATAGCTATTCTATGTAATTTTAACATAATCTTCTAAGAGCAATTAATCACGAAGGTACTAATACTACTGGATTAAAGCACCAACACGCATTCCATCAACTTCGAAATTCTTAATTGACAATGTTTTTAGACTTTAATAAAACACTGAGCAATTATAGTCAACAAATTGAACATTGAACCATAATATAATAAGAATAAATTGACAATGCTTAATGGGAATGTGAATGAATTATATTTTAGATCACTGCTTTCTTTAAAAAGCAACAAGATCAAGGAAGTCCAAGGCATTAAAAAACTTGTAAATATAAAGGGACATCAAGTTTTTAAAGAATAATCCTAAAAATATTCTATTTGAAACTTAATTTTAGAAATAAATCAAAAACATTGTGGGAAATAATGAAAAGGTGTAACATTCCTATTTGGCCAGAGCAGAACATTTTTAAATTTCATTTTATATGCTGCATGTAGCAAAAAAAAGTATGTGTTTTGCGGTAAGAATTATTGAAAAGAGGTCAATACTCTTCGGTTAATTAATTCTAAATTTATTGCTTCGATTTGCTGTCAATAAGCTTAAAATTGCCGCATTTATTAATGTAAATTAATTTTATTCTAAATATAGGTTAACGATATATTTGTATTAGCTTTTATAACACTGCTGAGGCTTTGAGTAACTATTTTGATTATCCCGTTCTCTTATGTAGCCCTCAGGCACTTTGTGACTATATTTATTTTAGTTGATAAGCAACTAAAATTGAGAAAATATATTTCTACAAACTAGACTAAAGTTGTTGGAGAATGCTATACTTATTCTAAATAATAATATTATGAACTAGAAACTGTTGTCCTAGTTTTCATGCAAATAATAAGGCTAATTAGTGCGTATTATATCGCTAGGTTTGATCAAGTCACTAAAATAGGATATTATGTTATTAGTATTTTTTTTATGGCAGTGGCACACACACTAAAGGGAGATCCTATGGCGCTCGACGAGCGGTGTGTGTGTGCGAAGATGTTGATTGACACGGTTCTTGAATATTTGTAGGTTGTAATTAGTGGGAAACAGATGTCCTGGAAGTGAGTTCCACATTGATGCAGTGCGCCAGACAAAGGAGTTCTGGTAAAGCCATGTTCTAGGTGTTTCTAGTTGTACGACGAACTGGTGCGCTCCTGCCGTCTGTCGGGACTGTCTGACAGGAGTTGCCAGGGGCGGGATTATGCGGGCCAAATCCTGGGAACATCTGCCGTGAAAGTATCTGTAAAACAGAGACATCTCGGCCACGTGTCTGCGATGTTCCAGACTATCCAGATTCCGGGTCAACTCCGGATCGCCGACGAGACGCACAGCCCTCTTCTGAATGGAATCCAGCAGCTTTAGGGTATGCTTTGGTGCGGCACCCATAACTTAGCTTGATTTGTATTACATTACCGTAGAATAGCCAGCAAACTGTTCTATATTTTTAAGAATTGTGTTAATAAGGCCTACTGTAAAGTCTCCTTAGATCCGTCAAATTCATATTTTATTTTCGGTTTGAATATTTCATAACTTTTTGGGACTTTTGCTTAATTCCAATCACCGGCTGACCATTTCTGAGATATTTTTTGGGACCTCTGTTTTATTTTTCCACGCAGCATGCTGCAATGTTCGCGATATTCGGATGGTTCTGTTGGCAGTATTGGGTAGTAGGAATGGGCTATTTCCCATAATTGTTGCTGTCGAGTTAAATTTTAAAAAGTTTATCGTTTTGTTGGGGAATGTACTCTAGTACTAGTATTTCTTGAACCATTTAATTTCAGCCCATTAATTGTGGCTCCCGCCATCGTTTTACTGCCGCAATGAACGAGAATTAAGTCGTTTATTATCTTAGAATTATTCCTCGTATCGAATCATTTGGCATTTTTCAGCCCCTCCCTTCTTGCTGACGTAGTTCTCTAATCTCGTGGAAGGAGAAAGGCAAATTGACTGAACCGATGATGATTTCGTTCTTCTAGAAATACCTTTCGGTGAGAAGAGAAGCTTTTTGCTTTAGTGCAGTCATAGTGACTCAACATTTAGTATCGTAATTTTATACTACCCTTCTTTGGGGATATTGTGGGTTTCTGTTTGTAACTTGACACGACCGATTTATCGGGATTTAACTACTGCACTAGGTCAGCATTTTCTCTGGAATTAATTTTTTTCTATTGCTTGTGAAGCACGCGGACGACATGTTGCTAAAGGCTATTTTCTCTTATTTCTAGAGGCGCTTTTCGAGCTCATTTACAAGACCGAGACCGTCGAATTCCCAGCAACCCTCACACACAAGCGAGGTAATTATTACTACAGTTTTTTTTGTCTAAATTAAGGATTTAATTGCCTTATCTGTGTTAACCTTTTTTGTGTGTATCGTCCACCATTTGCTTTGCATCCCATGTGTTATCTTATCTACTCCATTTTATCAAATCTGAATTTTTATTTTAATGTGACTTTAGTTTTGATTATATGTGGAAGTTAATATTTTCTTTTAGGAGTGATTCATACCTATCTTTTTTTATATTCAAGTTGTCTGCACCTTAGTATTTCTTTTATTTGCTGATGGTCATTGAATATCCATTGATAATTTTTGGGGAAATTTGTTTTATAAAGAAAATATATTTATGCAAGGGAGGCTATAGTTTTTTTTTCATTAAAGTAAGGGGACTTTGTCTAATGCGTATTGGGTTATTACAGGGTCCTATCTCCGGGCCAATTCTATTACCGGACTACAAGTTCTATCTCCGGGCCAATTCTATCACCTGGCTACAGATCCTAGCTCCGGGCTACACTAGAGCCAATCTTATCTCCGAGCTACAGGTTCTCTGCTAGTTTTACCCTCGAGGCCATCGAGTAGTTACTTGGGATTTACTACAGGTGCCCGGCACCTCCACCAGAGGTACTTCCTGCTTCCACAACTGAGCTTGATGAATCGGATCTAATGATTATCGTACAGAAGCAGTATTATTTTTTTCTTTTTTTTTGTGTTTAATTACTTATTAGCACTATAGATTGTGCCTTGAAAGAGCCATCAAAACCTCATTTATTCATTTATTTTTCTGGTAAATTAATAATTTCTTTTAATATTTAAATATAAATCTAGTCTTTTCGGCCGAGCTTTTAGATAGATTAATTTGATTTGTTCATTTATTTTTCTGACCGATTGATATAATCGCTCTTAATTTTCTTTTTTTTAATATAAAACAAGCATTGACTGTCGAGCTTTAAGATAGTTTTCAATAATTTTATTCTTTTTTATTAATTTATCGGGTCAGTTGATTTAATTATTGTGGCCATTTAATTACTACCTACTATTATTGCTATATTTATAATTGGTGAAGCTACTAACGCACGCATGCACATATGTAATAAGCTTAGGTAAAATCAAAGTGATCACTTCGGATTGTAGTGTTTAGCGCATTTAGTTGTAAGGCATACAGTACCAAGTGCTAACAACAGAATTGGTCTCCGTACAATCTCCATTTTGTACTCTATTTATCGATTACTTTAATAGTCATTTGACATTCCTTTGCGTTTAAATAGTCAAAAGTTTTACTGTAGAATTGTTGCTGTGTTTAAAAAAAAGACTTAGTAGCAAATAGATTGTTCCTTAAATTATAGATTGTCTTTTCTTGTTGAGTTAAGATTAAGTTTCTTTGGTTTAATAAGCGTGCCTAGCCTCCCCGCACACCAGCAGAGCTTTTTTCAGTTAAGTTGGGAAAAACTGGTGGCGCTCTACGACCCCACTACCGGGGCCGGGCTTTGTAACACGACTCTCCGGTGATAGGTTTGTTTTTAAATAGAATCTTTACTTTTAACTTCAATAGGAAAAACGTGTTGCACAGGTAAAAATAAACTTGATGAAAATAATGTCGTTTTTGGTATTGTCGCGGTCAGCGACCATCCGAATGTTTTTGTTCTACCCTATACAACTAACCATGTCGCGTCTACGTTCTTCCGTATGAGTCATCGCCGACCGAGAAGGTTTCCAATATAGTGCGGCCAGGCAAGAATAATATAGAAGCCGGCGGACGCTTCAGAATTAGTCCAGAGACCTACTCTACTGAATAAAAATAGCGCGCATAACGCGTGTAGTTTTAGTTAATCTTTGAGTGATAGATTGTAAAGATCTATTAGTAGTAAAGTTACAGTGATAAAGAATAAAGAGACTAATACTTTAAATAGTAAAAGGTGTGCTTTTGTCAGAACCCAAGAAAAAACGTAACATTTGT
Organism: Pissodes strobi; assembly: GCA_016904865.1. Lineage (NCBI taxonomy): Eukaryota > Metazoa > Arthropoda > Insecta > Coleoptera > Curculionidae > Pissodes > Pissodes strobi. Next base: position 22,395 of record JAEQML010063938.1, read on the forward strand.
TGTCAGAAATAGGATTACAAGGAACGGAACTTGTGAAGTGTTCTTCGAGGATATAAGAGGGTACAATTACGTCAACGAGGCCGTTTTGACTGGTTGATTCTGTGAACATTTGATAACATTCTATGGTCAATACACGGCAACAAACGGCAGAAATGGAGC
>MU193659.1:614-22553 GCA_016904865.1 Pissodes strobi
CCCAAACTAACCAAATCTATTAAAATTGATTATAACGTATCGGAACCGGTTCAAATGTTTAAAATATGTTGAAACTAAGTGAAGCTAACCGAAAGTTGATTGGACGACTAACCAAAAATTAACCAAATCTATTAAAATTGATTATAACGTAGCGGAACCGGTTCAAATGACTAAACTAAGTTGAGACTAAGTGAAACTAACCAAAAGTTGAATCGATGACTAACTCAAACTAACCAAATCCATTAAAATTGAATATAACGTATCGGAACCGGTTCAAATGACTAAAATAACTGAGACTAAGTGAAACTAACCAAAAGTTAATTGGACGACTAACCCAAACCAACCAAATCTATTAAAATTGATTATATCGTATCGGAACCGGTTCAAATGATTAAAATAAGTTGAGACTAAGTGAAACTAACCGAAAGTTGAATCGACGACTAACCCAAACTAACCAAATCTATTAAAATTGATTATAACGTATCGGAACCGCTTTAAACGACTAACCCAAACTAACCATATCTATTGAAATTGATTATCACATATCGGAACCATTTTAAATGACTAAAATACGTTGATTATAAGTGACACTAATAAGTTGAATCGACGACTAACCCAAACTGACCAAATCCATTAAAATTGATTATAATGTATTGGGAACGATTCAAATGACTAAAATTATTTGAAACTAAGTGAAACTAATCGAAAGTTGATTGGACGACTAACACCATCTAATCAAATCTATTAAAATTAATTATAACCTCTCGGAACCAGTTCAAATGGTTAAAATAAGCTGAGACTACGTGAAACTGACCGAAAGTTGAATCGACGACTAACCAAAACTAACCAAATCTATTCAAATTGATTATATAACTCGAAAATGTGCCATAATAAATCTTAACGGTTTCTCTATTAAAATTATCTTAAATATTTTTTGTGCAAAGTGATTTCAATGCTCATCGGTTTGTTTACATTGGGAATATATACCTGAACTGATGTTTATCTAAAATTATACAGACACAGGGCCGTACTCAACTTTCGTTATTGTTTTGTTATTCTTCAATTTTCTTTTCTTCGGAATTTGGTGAATAATGGCACCCACTGTTACATATGCTTGCTGTAAAAATAAAAATTTTGTAAGTTTTATATGTGTTAACTGCCACTCTGTTTTTCATAAGTCTTGCCTACATAAATTTAAATTGAAACAAATAAGAGACAATCTAATCAACTGTTGCGAACAGAAATATGATGTAAGCAACAATGAAATGGATTTACTTGAGAAAACTCTAGGAGAAATTACAGAGGATAATTTGGATAAATCCAAGCATATAGAGAAGCTTATAGATTAATGATAGAGGAAGCCACAAAAAACGAAGAGGAACTGAATAGACTCATAAACGTGAAAGATGATGTTATTAAAGAGTTGAACAAGAAATTGAAAGAGCTTAACAAGTTAATCCACGTGGAAAAGAAAGAGACTGCGGATGCAGCTACACAAAGTAAGGCAGTGACTATCAGGAGTGTATCATTGATGACTGAGGATTTTCGATCTCTCGAAACGACAACAGATAATTGCGTGGAAAAAACATTCCCGGTTTCTTGCCAAAAGGTAGATAGCTGCACGCAAACTGTGTCTGAATCAGTGTCGCATATGCCAATTCGTGAAGCAGCATCTAACTCTCATTTACAATCAATTAGCTGCAACCAACAAAAAATATCTCCAAAAATATTTCCAAATTCCGGTGAAGGATCAGTTAAAAAAATATTAATTTTGGGTGATCAATGGGCAAAAAACTTGGGTAGTATTTTGGGATCAAGACCAAAGAGTGAAAGTTTGATAGTGGAAGGTTTTACCAAGCCTCATGCCTCTTTACACCAGGTAGTTCAAAGTGCTGAGGTCTTAACAAGAAGTCTTTCAAACAACGATTACCTAATAATTATGGCTGGAACAAATGACTTTAAGTATTCGAATAAATATCCATTGTTTAGGCATATTAGTGACACAGTGAAAAAATGCTGCCATACCAACATTATTATTGCATCTGTGCCGTATTTAAAACATAATAAAATGAGTAAATACATTCAAAAATTTAACGTTAGATTAAGCCAATTTGTTTTAAGAATAAATAATTTAATTCCAAATAAATTAAACTTCTTAAATCTTAGTGACAGTAACGGTAATATCTTCCCTAAAAACCGTATATGTGATGAAATTATTAGCTTGATGCAGTATCGCTGCACTAAAAATTTAATTTTTGTGAACTCTATAGTGGAAACTACTTCAGACGCTGATTACTGTGTGATTCGGGAAAATGAGATTAGTGATGCAAACGTAACAAATAGTGATACAGATGTAATAAATAGGGAGAGAACCAAGGTAGGAGAATCTAGTCTAAATAACTTTAATCGAAGCCAGGATTTGTCTCTGCAATTTGACAATGACGTTCATAAAACCAATGACTGTATCACTTTCAAAGAACCTAATTTTTTATACCCAAGACTTTCACAACTAAGTTTCACAGAACAAACTTAGGCTCTAATAAAAACTTTAATATAGACTCCCATTTATCGGTAAATAATCACGTAGTTAATTTGACTAATACACAGTGTCTTAGTGTATTTCATATCAATGTTCAATGTTTGTCTAATAAAATAAATTTGATTGATTTTTTATGTAATAAGTATAGCATTAACGTCTTGTGCCTTAACGAGCACTGGCTTAGTGATGAAAAAATACTTAACACTAATATACGAAACTTTTCCCTAAAAAGTCATTTTGCACGTAGTGCGCATAAACATGGCGGATCTGCAATTTACATTGACAATGAGATTTCTGTAAATGCATTCCCGGTTACTTACCTAACTAATTTTTCTGTTGAAATGACATTGGAGTGCTCAGCTGTTAGCATTGAAGATCTCTGTATTGTTAATGTATATAGACCGCCCTCTGGTAGCTTTAATGTTTGCATAGACATTTTAGCGGAAATCTTAAGAAGGGCCACAGCAAATTTTAATTTTCTTATTTTGTGTGGTGACTTAAATGTGGACAAACTGGCTGCCGGTACAAATTATAAAATTTTATCAGACCTTTTTGAATCTTTTAATTTAAAATCAATGGTGGATACGCCTACAAGAATTGAAAAAAATTCCTCAACAATATTAGATTATGTCGTTACAAACCAGCCAAATTTTTTAAATGTTGAAAATTTTGATCCATGTATTTCCGACCATCATGGTCAATTAATAATAGTATCGAATTCTATTTCTGACCCGACAAATATTGACAATAATTCAGAATCAACTCAGACATTTAGACCCATAAACAAGATGGCAATTAATGAATGTAAAAAGCTCTTCTCGGATCTTAACTATAGGGTGCATTCTTGTGATCCCGATTCGGAGTTTCTTCGATTTTATGATTGCTTTTTATGGTGTTTTAATGCTTCTTCATTTCCCAAAAGACTAAAACATAACAATGCGAAGAAAAATAAACTACAGTTCTCTGAAGATTTACAAACATTGCACAAAGAGTTGGATAATTTGAGGTGGTTAAGGCACCGTATCCATGACGATGAATTAAACAATAGGTTTAAAATGACAAAAAAAACTTCCAACTTAAGATTAGAGAAGAGAAGAGCCTATATTATAATGAAAAAATCTTGTTATCAAATAACAAAATTAGAACTACGTGGAATATTGTAAATGAACTTCAAAACAAGACATGTACAAAACAACATATAACTTCTATTAACCATGAGAATAAAAAATTAAGCAACCCCAAAGATATAGCCAACGCTTTTGGTCAATATTTGTCCTCAGCCGTGAATGAAAAGGTAAGATCATACTTTGAAGATAATTTATCTGATACGTGTACTGTTTCTGGGAGAACAATCTCTAACTCTTGTTTCATAGACGACATAACCCAAGATGATATAGTGCGGATTATTTATGAACTCCCGAATAAAAAATCTTCTGGACTCGATGAAGTTCCCATTAAACTGATTAAGGCTATGTGTACTGAAATTTCACCAATACTGGCTGAGCTGTTAAATGTGTCAATCAGAAATGGCAAATTTCCGGAGTGCTTAAAGGAAGCCAAAGTTGTGTCGATTTTTAAGAAGGGCGATGCAGAGAGTGTTGAAAATTACAGGCCTATTTCGATTCTCAGCATATTCTCCAAAATATTTGAGAAGGCAGTATGCGATAGATTGACAGTATTCTTGAGTAAGTACAGTGTCTTGAGTGGATGTCAGCATGGCTTTAGAGTTGGGCTGTCTACTGAATCAGCTGCTGCGAACCTGATTCAACATGTGGCTTCTAAGGTGGATCGTGGGGAAAAGGTTGTTATTTTATCCTTTGATTTAACGCGAGCGTTTGATGTTGTAGACAAAGGCTTTGTGGGTGAAAAGCTTTTAAAATTGGGAATTAGGGGTTATTTAAACAGCTGGATATGTTCATTTTTAACGAATAGAAAAATCTTTGTAAGTATTAATAATACTCTGTCTGATGGTTTTGATCTAAATCTCGGTACTCCTCAGGGAAGTTCGTTGGCCCCTCTACTTTTCCTGATGTTCATCAATGATCTTCCAGAATATATCACAAGGGGTCAAGTATTTATGTATGCTGACGATACCTCGATTGTCGTTCATGGTTCCTGCAAGGAAGACATTTGTGAAGCTGCATCAACGGTGCTTGATCAATTCTCCACGTGGTGCAGAAGTAACAAACTAATCATCAATCACTCTAAAACTGTCTGCTTGGAAGTGACTTCTATGAGAGTCAATCCGTGCGACTTTGTATTTCAGTTTGGGGAATATATATTGCGCCCTCAAAACTCAATAAATTTTCTTGGGCTTCATGTCGATTGCAACCTCTCGTGGAACGAACATATAAATAAAGTGTGCTCCAGATTGAACCAAAGTTACTATGTAATTGGTTCTTTAAAAAATTCATTAAGAAACAAGAATATTCTGCTCAATGTTTATTACGCATTTTGTTACTCAGCAATTGCTTATAACATAATAACATGGGGCCAGGCAGTTGAAGTCCAGAGAGTACTTATAATTCAAAAACGAATAATTCGTCTTTTATTCGACTTACCCTATACAACCACTTGTAGGGATACATTTAAAAAACATAATCTGTTAACGGTTGTGTCTATCTACATTTTTAAGCTATTGTTGTATATTCATAAAAATAAACACTCCTTTCGGACAAATGGTTTTAGTCATGGGTACTGTACGCGGAGTAGAAATAATATCTATCTAGATAGACATAATCGTGAGGCTTATAAGAAAACTCCGGTATATTGTGGCAGCAAACTCTACAATATGTTGCCTGAGACCATAAGAAACATAAACCCGCCTCAATCCTTTAAGAAAAAAATTAAAAAGCTTCTTTTATCCGAGACTTTTTATAGTATTGTGGAATTCACAGCTTATCTGCAACATGTAGAATAATTAAATGTCGCGCCGGCATCCAGATTGTGCCATTGTATTACGTATATAATATGTACTTACAGGAGTTTGTGACAATTTTAGATGCGTTCTTTTGTTTTTTTTTTATTTTATTTTATTTTATAGGCACCTATATGTCCTTTAACGGTGCGCGTTATAGTTTTATATATGTGTGGATATTTCTATAAACTTAAATGTTTGTGTATCCGTATATTTGATGGTCACTGAACCACTGTTCTATTTTTGTCAGTTTAATTCTTGTTACGTTTTGTTTTATATCTTTGAAATGTAATATTACTACAGCCTTATTGTGACGAAACCTGTGTTATTCTTTGTAACATGGTGGTGAATAAATGATTTGATTTGATTTGATTTGATAACGTATAGGACCTGGTTTAAATTACTAAAATAAGTCAAGAAAAAGTTAAACTAACCGAAAGTTGAATCGACGATTACCCCAAACTATCCAAATCTATTAAAAATTATTATAATATGTCGGAACCGATTCAAATGACTAAAATAAGTTGAAACTAAGTGAAACTAACCAAAAGTTGATTGGACGACTAACCCAAACTAACCAAATCTACTAAAATTGATTATAACATATCGGAACCTGTTCAAATGAATAAAATAAGTTGAGACTAAGTGAAACTAACCGAAAGTTGAATCTACGACTAACCCAAACTAACCATGTTTGTTGAAATTGATTATAATGTAAACATATAAGAACCGTTTTAAATTACTAAAATACGTTGATAATAAGTGACACTAACCGAAAGTTAATTCGACGACTAACCCAAGCTGACCAAATCTATTAAAATTGATTATAATGTATCGGGACCGATTCAAATGACTAGAATTATTTGAAACTAAGTGAAGCTAACCGAAAGTTGATTGGACAACTAATTCAAACTAATCAAATCTATTAAAATTGAGTATAACCTCTCAAAACCAGTTCAAATGATTAAAATAAGCTAAGACTACGTGGAACTAACCGAAAGTTGAATCGACGACTAACCCAAACTAACCAAATCTATTAAAACTGATTATAACATATAGGAACCGGTTTATATGACTAAAATAAGTTAAACCTAAGTGAAATTAATCAAAACGTGATTCGACGATTAACCAAAACTAACCAAATCTATTAAAATTGATTATAACGTATCGTAGCCGGTTCAAATGACTAAAATAAGTTGATACTAACTGAAACTAACCCAAAGTTGATTCGACGATGAACAAAAACTAATCAAATCTCTTAAAATCGATTATAACGTATCGTAGCCCGCTCAGATAAGTAAAATAAGTTGAAACTAAGTGAAGGTAACCGAAAGTTGATTGGGCGACTAACTAAATCTATTAAAGTTGATTATAACGTATAGGAACCGGCTTAAATAAGTAAAATAAGTTGAGACTTAATAAATAAGTATTCACTTCTATCACGTGTACTGTGCTACTCGCGACTTTTCTTTAAATTATAGATTAGAAGAATGTAATATGTGACAATCAATGCCATGCTATTATTTTTGTGCTGATCCGATAAATATGGTTCCGCGAAGTGTTTGTGGCGACATGTGATTAAGTTGGATCAGCGCGATATTTGTTTATATTATTTTTATGATAGCGAGCCTGCGAGCTCAAACCTAAAGCTTTAGTTTTAGAATCCATTGGTCCGTTGTAACGTGGACAGCTTTTCTTGTATTTTACTTGTTTCTTAAAATTAATAAATAATTTTGTTAGTGTTCGTTCGTCTCTTATTGTAACTGGCGCAGTCGGTAAGATACCGGGAAGATAAGATAGTTAATCTTTTGCATTTTCGCATTAATCTCGGTATTGTGAAACCTCTCTGAGACGACCTGACGAAGAAACAAGGATCATCACTTGCTGTTACATCGAAGCACTTTGGTTATCAGTGGGGAAACTCATCTGGAAAGACGCCAGAAGCCTGAGTTCCCAAATCTGGTCCAAACTGTCAATTACATCAAAGCCTTTGGTTCTCACTGAGGACACTCATCTGGAAAGACGCCAGAAGCCTGAGTTCTCAACCCTGACCGTCACTCTCTATTACATCGAAGTCATTGGGTCTCACTGAGGACACTCATCTGGAAAGACGCCAGAAGCCTGAGTTCCCGAACCTGGTCCTCACGGTCAACTTCCCTGATTATTGGAATAATCTGTGGATCCACCTCACTACTAGCAATCTTGGGTAAGTCGTTTGATTACACCATACAAACTGCTACCTAGATTTATTTTTATTTTTATCTATTAGTTTACGAGTTAAAAGTTAGGGATCACCTACTTTTATTTTGTCAAAATGCCGGAAACTCCTGTTCAAGGCCAATCTCCTGTCAATAATTACCTTTCATATGATAAAGCATTTAAATTAATACAAAAATTTGATGGCACAAAAACACAGTTGCATAATTTTATAGATGCTGTTGATTTCGCTTACAGTCGTTTTGATCCTCAAGAATTGAATATTTTCCAATTTATTGTAAAAGCAAAATTAGAAGGTTCTGCTTTAGACCACATAGCGTCACTGGAACTAAATGATTGGCAAACAATAAAAAATGAATTGATAAAGAAATTTGGTGAGTCACTCGATATTTATTGTTTAGCTTATGAGATGACTCATTTGAAACAACTTATAAACGAAAAGCCACTACAATTTGTTCAGCGCGTCGAAAGCCATTTGTTACGAATTCAAAAAATTATCAAATATGATAGTACATACGATGCATCTGCTCGGAATGTTTTACGCGAATATCATGAAAAATCCGCCCTTTTAACGCTTACAAATGGTTTAAAAGATCCTCTGTGCACAACCATTCGTTTACAGAAACCCGCGTCTATTGTAGAAGTAATAAATTTAATAAATGATTTCGAGAATCAACAATTTATGCTTAAACAAAGCACTTTTCGTTTCGCCAGTTCTAATCCACACACTTTGGCGTCAAACCCCCCTTCTCAACAAACTCTAACCTCCCCACATCCTCAGACTTCTCCAAATAAACCACCAATAAAGTTTGTTATTAAAAAATGTTCTTTTTGCAATAAACTCGGGCATAGTGTGGAGTCTTGTTACGCTAAACGAGCCCAAGTAAAAATTGAAGGCACATCAAGTGCGATTAAAACATATGCGGAACAGTCTGATATCAGTAGCCAACCGGAACATGAATCCGCTGACCAAATTTTAGAGTGTGAAATACTTGACGAAAATTTTTGTGTAGCGGCCTCGGAAAGTCAGAACCTAGATTTATCTCACCTTGTCAACGATATGAGCGAATTAGAAATTTAGCCCTGACTGAATCTGAGCTGCTATTTTTACAAGTAAAAAACATTAATTTGAAATTTTTAGTAGACTCTGGAGCTTCCATTTCAACCATTAAACCTAATAAAATTCAAAATTTAAGAGCGCTTCGCGACGAAAATATGAATGTCTCCGGTATCGAAGGGAAAAATATTAAGGCGACTAAAAGTATTCATTTAAAATTACTAGACAAGCTTCATAAATTTTACGTTCTTGACTTTGAGTCCTGTTTCGATGGAATTTTAGGCTTGGACTTTTTAAAGGCATATAAATGTCAAATTGATTTTTTCAAACATCTTCTCATAACCGCTACTCGGAGAATTCCTCTCGCGACCTTAAAAACCAGTCAGATTATTGTAACTAAAAATAAAAATGCAGACGAATTGATTCATAAGATTTCGGTTATATCAGACCAGGTCTTAGAACCAGGAATGCAAACGATAGTCGTTTTAAAAACAAACACCGTTCGGAATGGCAAAAATTATTTATGTCACGAAACTAATATTTGTAATGGGAACGTTAGAATTCCCAATGCTTTAGTTAATGTTACTGGCGGCAAATTTGTTACAACGGCATTCAATAATACGGATATCAAATGTCGGCTAGAAGATATTTTTATAAATTTAGAGCCTCTCAGTAATGTTACAGTAAACAAAATATGCGCAACAAATAATGAAAATTTTAGTAATTTTTGCCGTTTGGGAAAAATAAAAGATCTTCTGAATTTACAGCATTTAAATTCGGAAGAAAAACAACACATTGAGCAACTTTGTCTAGAATATCATGACATTTTCTTACTTGACGGTGAAAAGTTATCATTCACCAATGAAATAAAACACAAAATTATAACGGAAAATCATTCCCCAATTTATACGAGAAATTATCGATACCCGCAATCACTCAAAGAAGAAGTTGAAAAGCAAGTTTCAAATCTATTAGATAATAATATAATTCGTCCTTCTTTTTCACCGTGGAATTCTCCCATCTGGATTGTTCCTAAAAAACAACATAATTCGACTCAGTCTAAGTGGAGGCTAGTAATAGATTACCGTGAGCTTAATAAAATCACGAAAGCCGACAGGTTTCCTATTCCTCGAATAGATGAAATTTTTGATTTACTTGGAAAAGCTAAATATTTCACTGTTATCGATCTAGCTTCGAGCTTTCACCAAATAGAAATGGAAAAAGCAGATATAGAGAAAACTGCCTTCAGCACTAATACTGGACACTTTGAGTTTTTGCGCATGCCCTTTGGGTTAAAAAACTCACCATCTACATTCCAAAGGGTAATGAATTACGTTTTTCGGGGATTAATTAATGAAGAAGCTCTAATATATATGGACGATGTTTTAATTTTCAGTAACTCGCTTCAAGAGCATTACGCAAAATTATCTCGAATATTTGACAGGCTCCGAAAATCGAATTTAAAAATAGAACCTAGTAAATGCTATTTCTTACAAAAGGAAGTTAATTTTCTAGGCCATGTGTTAACAGAATTTGGAATTAAACCAAACCCGGAGAAATTAAAAGCAATAACAAAGTTTCCAGAGCCTCGGAACGAGAAAGAATTAAAATCATTTCTCGGTTTGTTCGGATACTATCGGAAATTCGTACCTGATTTCGCTGAAATTACGAAACCTCTTACGGCTCTTTTAAAAAAAAATAAAATTTTTGACTTTAATACGGAATGTCAACAATGTTTCCAAAAGTGTAAAACTATTATTTCATCTGATAATGTTTTAGCTTATCCTGACTTTACTAAACAATTTACCCTGACGTGCGATGCCTCTAATTTCGCAATTGGAGCCGTATTGAGTCAAGAAGACAGACCGATTGCCTTTGCGTCTCGAACATTGAACGAGACGGAAGTTAAATATGCTACTATTGAGAAGGAGTTGCTATCAATAGTGTACGCAACAAACTTTTTTCGGCCATACCTATTCGGGAATAAATTTATAATCAATACAGATCATAGACCACTTGCTTGGTTAATGAGTCTGAAAGATCCAAACTCTAAACTCACTCGATGGAGAATAAAACTTAGTGAATTTGACTTTGAAATTAAATTTATTTCCGGAAAAGACAATAAGGTGGCAGACGCACTCTCTCGAATTAAAATTAATACAATTGAATTAAAGACATACCAAGAGTTCATAGAAACAAATGACAAATTATATTTAACAAAAATTAAATATTCAAATGACCAACTATTTTTCCATAAGCACAAAAATATTTTATTATTTTTTGATGACGAGGATAACATACCCCTTCGCGATCTACAAATTATAAAAGATAAGTTTAAAATCGAGGAATTTAATTTGAGTGAAGGTAGTGGCATGTTTTCCACACAGGAAAATAATCAAAACTTAACACCAATTAAATATGACGAATCTAATTTAGAAATTTTATTCCAACATTTAGCGGTTTTACAATTAACTGATGAACAGTATTACATAAATATTTCGAACCCGGAAATTCTCAAGATCTTGAACTACGTCTTTCCATGCATAACTTTTACCGTGTGTTTGAATATTGTAAAATACCCAGCTGAGGACGAAATAGAGAGTATTATTGAAACAGTTCATACGGAATACTCTAATTATCACAAAGGTATCCAAGAAACGTATAATAAAATTCGTAAATTATTCTATTGGAAAGGTATGATAAATGATATTACGACATTCATAAAATATTGCGAAATATGCCAACGCTCAAAAATAGATAAACGCAGCAACAAATATCCCCTCAATATCGTAGAGTCTCCCTACAGACCTTTTGACAAAATTTCCCTTGACTTGTTAATTATTGATAAAAGTTTTATTTTAACTGTTATTGATAACTTAACAAAATACGCCCAAGCTTATCTATTAAAAAATAAAACTGCAAAAACAATTGTAAATAAAATAAAAACATTCATACAACATTATCAAATTCCAAGGGAACTTTATGTCGATAACGGAACTGAGTTCGTCAACAAACAGTTAAAAGATTTTTGTGGCAAGTTCCACATAAATTTGAATGTGTGTTCCGTCGAGCACTCGCAGTCAGCTGGACTCATTGAGAGGTTACATGGTACAATTACAGACACCATTCGTTGTTACCTAAACGAAAATCAAAACAATAAATTAAATGACGCGCTGCTTATTGCTATCAATGCATATAACAATTCTAAACAAGCTTCATTGGATTTATCTCCTAGAGAAGTATTATTTCCCCATTTAAGTATCTTCGATCCCTTGCAGTCTCAGCAGATCGCAGAGCAGCAGATTGAAAGTATACGGTCAAAACAAAAAGCGTTAAGGCAAAAAGCCAAAATGCATCGAGACAAGAAATTACCTAAACGTAATTATCCCGAATATCAAACTGGTCAGTTGGTACTAATAAAAAGAAAAGCTAATTCTGATAAATTGGAAGAATATTCTGGCCCATTCAAAATAATTGAACTCAATAATAAAAATAAAACTATGTCTGTACAGCAAAACTCAAAAATCTCGAAATTTCATTTTGATCAAATAAAACCGTTTTTCAGTAAAACCAATGTATAAAACATATTAAATATTAAAGGTAAGCAGTTTGTATGCCATGTGTCATGCGGCTTGCATTATACTAGCTCTCCTGGTGACAATCATCGTCGAACCCCTGCCACAATATTCAGGTACTTGGAAGCAGTTCACCGCCACCGGTGCAGCAAATGATCACGAACTGTAGAGATCACTCTGGAATGGCAAGAACTTTTTCCCTGTAAAAAGTTCTCCTTGTGGAAAGGGAGGTGTAATATGTGACAATCAATGCCATGCTATTATTTTTGTGCTGATCCGATAAATATGGTTCCGCGAAGTGTTTGTGGCGACATGTGATTAAGTTGGATCAGCGCGATATTTGTTTATATTATTTTTATGATAGCGAGCCTGCGAGCTCAAACCTAAAGCTTTAGTTTTAGAATCCATTGGTCCGTTGTAACGTGGACAGCTTTTCTTGTATTTTACTTGTTTCTTAAAATTAATAAATAATTTTGTTAGTGTTCGTTCGTCTCTTATTGTAACTAGAATGAGTAAATATTGTTTAATTCATAAAGTCAATAATAACAAGGAATAAAGAAATAACAATCAAAAATAGATATCAATTTTCGTGAACTTTATTTAACGTTAAAAATAGTGTTAACAACAATAAAAAAAGGGCTGTGCACTATATGCGCATATCTGAAGTGAAATTTCTTAAATTTAAACGTCCTAGCCTCGGATTTGGTTAAAAAGTAGTTTTTTTTTAAATATACCACTCAATTAACAAAAAGGAAAGGTCTAAATGAAAAAAAAAATTCTTCATAAAAGTTTCGCTTATGTCTTGACAAGGTAATAGAGCAAATCCTATATTCTTTGCTTGTAAACTATCAAAGATATCACAATAAAATATCGTGACCGTTTTTCGTTCCGCTGCCACGGCCTGCCAGCGCGGCCTCTCTTCGTGTCGCGACAGCCGCGGCCTCTCGTCGTGTTGCGACCTTATAATTTTACTCCCAGCGCGCGTTAAGAAGTTTCACTTCAAACAATTAAAAAAGGAGGTCACGTCTAAATTTTGCTAAATATACCTCCACACATTTAGTTTTCTGTCGCTGTTTGGCAGTTTCAAATTTGTGGTGGCATATTTTACAGAGTAATATATTCTTAGTTTAGCATACAAATAATATAAGTAAGAATATTTTAAAAACATTTATAAAAACGTAGACTTTCAATTTAAACTCAAACTACTGTCGAATAAAACAATAACAACACCGAGACATTATAACATTGATAAATTGAGGGAACCAGCAGTTAGAGACAAAATGAAATCCGAATTAACAGAACTATGTGCAATTAATAATAAAAATCCCGGACATAACGACTAGCCGGATGACATATGGAACAACATAAGACGAAACATTCTGACTGTTTCCGACGCTCTTTTGGTACCACCAACAACACAGAAAAACAAATCATGGATGACCGATGAGATACTCTGCCTTATGGAGGACAGAAGAATCGCAAAAGTCAAACAACAACAACAAAGGTACACCAAAATAAATAGCACTATTAAGCAGCAATGCAGACAAGCTAAAGAGAACTGGATAACTGCAGAATGATGCTCTACATGACTCTGTAAGTTTTCATAGAAAACTCAAAAAAAATGGCACCACAAAAAAGCACCAATGCCCTCCCTAAAACACAGTGGGAAATTGATCTTAGAACACAATTACTATTTGAAGACCAAAGAGAAGCCAGACAACCTGTCAATTGGGAAGACCGGTCGGGCACGGAAATTCTTGAGTCTGAAGTTCAGCATGCTCTGGAAGGAATGAAAAACCGAAACAGTCCCGGTCATGACAACGTGTAAGCACAAGTTCTTAAAATATTTGACCCAAAACATTTGACATATCTGTTCAACCGAATACGATTCAGGTAAAATGCCAACCGACTGGTTAAAATCAACTTTTGTAGCAATTCCCAAAAATACATTTTCAAAAGATTGTAGTGACTACAGACTTATAACTCTCATGAGTCATGCTCTAAAAGTTTTTCTTGGAGTCATACATGGTCGAATATACTCGAAATGTGAAGAAAAGAGCGGACAGACACAGTTTGGCTTCATCAAGGGGTTGGGTACGAGGGAGGCTTTGTTTTCAATCAAACTACTGATTCAGAAGTGTTATGATCAACACCAAGATGTCTTTGTATGCTTCATAGAATATCAGAAAACTTTCGACAACGTTAAACACGATATTCTCCTAAATAGACTGCTCGAGATATGATTAGACGCCAAATACATCAGAATCATACAGGAACTATATTGGAACTAAACCGCGGAGATAAGAGTTAACAAAAAGCTAGCCACAGATACCTTCAATGTATGTAAAGGAGTCCGCCAGGGCTGGTATATTGTCACCAACACTTTTTAATATATACGTGGAAAAGATCTTTCAAATAGCCCTGGAAGGAGAAAGTGGGGGAATTAAGATTAATGGAATTCCAATTAACAATATACGATATGCAGACGATACGGCAATTCTAGCACCAACTTTAGAGGATCTCCAGCAAATGATGGATAGGATAGAAGCCATGGGTAAAAGTTTTGGTCTTAAAATCAACGCTACCAAGACCAAACTTATGGTATTAGGTCGCCAGCCCATAATCAATACCGCATTGACGGTCGATGGAAATATTATAGGCTTAAATATCTGGGTGCCATGATCAACCAACGATGGGACTGCGATGACGAAGTTAAACTTAGAACGAATTACGAAAAAACAACATTTTTCAAACTGAAAAACTGCCTATTAGCTCGCAGTCTCCCGGTAGCACGTAGACTACAGGTAGTAAAGTGTTACATATGGCCCATCTAACTATACGGCGCAGAAGCGTGGTCTCTCAAAGTTACAACCCTGAACCGCATCGAGTCATTTAAAATGTGGACTCTCCGGTGACTCTTGCGCATGCCATGGACCGCACATGCCACGAATGAAGAAATTTTAAGAACTGCAGACTTCGAACGAGAACTACTTAACATCGTTAAAGAAAGAAAAGTTTCCTACCTCGGCCATGTCCTTAGAGGAGGCAAATATTACATTCCTAAACTAATTTTACAAGGAAAAATAGAGGAACGTCGAGGCCCAGGAAGAAAGCAACAATCCTGGCTAAGAAACATACGGGACTGGTGTAACATCAGCGACGCAGCCACTATATTTCGCACACACACATTGTATGAAAAGTACAGACAATTGCCAACGTGCGGCTAAGCACAAGGCACAAAAAGAAGAAGAAGATAAAAATGTAAATAAATGACACGTCTAAATTTTGCTAGATGTGCCTCCAAACGATTGGTTTTCTGTCTCTGTTTGGCAGTTTCAGATTTCTGTTGGCATATTTTATAGTGTAATATATTCTTAATCGAGCGTACAAATGGTAGATGTAATTATAATTAAAGTTTTCACATGGATGCCTAAAATCATTATTTTTAAAAATGGCAACTAATTTTCTTACAATATGTTCTTCAATACAAATGTTTTCAAAATATTTCTGAAAATTAATTTCCATTTCTGTGATAAACCGAATGAAACTACTAGGAGGCATACATAAATTCCCAAAAATATTATCCGCCGAATTTGTGAATGCTTTTTCATACGTAAAAATAGCAGTTTCATCCAGTTCGTTGCATGTTTTCACCACCCTATATAATTGACAAAATATCTTTTCACGTTTTTTTTGGGCTTTAATTTGACGAAGTTTTGACGATTCAAGATTTGTAAATTTTTAGGTGTATCGGTTTATCGAGTTTTTTTTAAATAGAAATACCATAACCTCAAAATTGCAAAAACGGTTTTACGGACCACTCTTGTAATTTAAACAAGAGTTTCCATTTACAAAATTTTCCTTTAACAAGCTTGACGAAAACCGATTTAAATCATTTTTTGTCGCCCTGTATAAATAACGCTAAGCAACATTTCAATAATGTTTTGGTGACAGATTAGCACTGCATACTAATAACGGTTAACCCTAATAAGACATTTAGAGTCGTATCTGCATTGCCACGCTAGAACACCCGAAAACGCCATAAAATTCACACATTTGAAAAATTTACGATTTCTCCGCCGGTATATAAGGTAAGATGAAATTTGCAAAGACGTCCCGAGATATAGGCCCAATACTTAAGAAAGTATAGTAATATCCAAAATTACCTTCCTCTCCGGGCAGAAATTCTTGGTCAAAAATGAAGGTTTTTGCACTCACTATTTCAACACCTTGTATAATTGACAGAGTGCAAGATTTTCACTTCATTCTACAAGCAGTTTATAGCTTAAGAATCGCCCTTTTAGGAATGGTGCAAAAAGTTTAAATTAAACTATATTTGGCTGAGTTGCAGCGTTTCAAATTTGGTGTTTTTTTAAGGTGTATCGTTTCAATTGACGCGTACTTTAGTTTCGGAAGATAATGTCGCCCTACTGAAAGAAAAAGTTCGATTTCTAGAAGGAAAACTCAATTCCAATGGATTTAGTGAAAGCAATCATGGTATGCAAAATCCACATTCTTCATAACATTTCATTCAGGATTCCGCTTTCAATGATCCACTCCCACCTTCTCCCAATAAGCAAGCCCAATCTAGCTTGAGGAAGCTGTCCTCAGATGGCAGGCGGGAAAATAAAAATAAAAGTATGTTTGTAACATCCAAATCTGAAAAACGTAAAATCCAAAACATCGAAAATAATAAAGATGAGACAAAAATCGATATCGAAATACCCACGAGAACAGACATTTACCTCTAACCTCAAAACAATCGCAAATAGAATCGATACGAAGAAAGACGCTTTTAATCCTCATAATGATGTCTTGATTGATGGGGTTGAAAGTGATGCTAATATAAATCAAGAAGGACGGATCACCATTCAACGAAGGAAAAGGCAAAGGATGAACCCGAAGACAAACCCAGCCCGATAAGTAGGAATAAATAAAATAGCTCCGGTTTGAGAGTAGCAAATAAATATAATACCATTTAATTGTTTGTCTCTGGACTGGATGCCCAAACAAGCCTGGATAAAGTAAAAGCATATTTGGAAGAAAACGGCGTTGCGGCTATACACTGTGAAAAGCTGAAAACAAAATCACAAAGAAGATACAGCTTCTTTAAGGTAGAAATACCAGCTGAACGTAAAAATGAACTGCTGGATAAGAACTTCTGGCCCATAGGTGTAATTATTAATAATAACACAGTGAAGCCTATACACGAGCACAGACTGTCAGTGTTGCATATTAACATAAGATCCCTAAGAAACAAAGTAAATGAACTCGTAGCATCCTTAGTAGACAAAAATATAGATATAGTCTGTGTTAGCCAATTTTTCACATTTCTTTTCTGACTCTGAAATAAACGGATTGCACCTAAATGGTTATACAATGGTAGCCCACTACTCCAGGAATCAATTCACCGGTGGGGGCACTGTAATATTTCTTAAGGACAAACTTAATCTACGTGTAAATAAAGTTCACATAGACTTTAATATTGAAAAGTGTATTGAATGTTCTGGTATTTTTATTGATGATTTTAATTTATATGTTTTAGCCGTCCGTATACCACCCACCATCTGGCCACTTTGACACCTTCTTAGAAACTATGAAACTATGGAGGGTATCATGAGTAATCTAGTGGTTAACAAATCTGGCATAATAGCTGGTGACTTTAGTGTTCACTTTCATACAACTAAAGTGGATGACCTTATGGGTAGTTTTAATCTACAAAAAACAATATACGAAACCACAAAAGAGAACTCATGTCTTGATAATATTTTCGTAAGTAACAATATACTAATATCCTCGGCCGGTAACCTTGACTTAGCGATCTCGGATCATAAGGCTCAGCTTGTGTCACTTTCTGTTGTGATTTCCAGGCCAGGTTTTACTTTGAGTAGTAGGACTTGTAGGCCGATAACCCAGGTTGGCATGGGTCGTTTCTTCGCCATGGTTGCTGAGCAGTGTTGATCGTTCGTCTCGGATGATGATATCAGTGTGAATGACAGACTTTCAATGTTTATGCGCATACTTGAGGATGCTTTTTTAACATCATTTCCTGAAAAAACTTACTCTGTACGCTCTGACCAAGCAAATAACATCTCATGGTTCACTGATGAATTAAGAGTAATGAGAGAACATCTTAGTTTTCTTAGAGACTTAACATGTCAATATAAAAATAACTTAGGCTTTAAAAACAGTTTAATGAATATAAAAAAACCTACAGATTCGTAGAGCGAAGATTGACTTCAATGACAACCCCATTAGATCCATGTGGCAGATCATTAATAAAAACACTAATAAGTATAAAGCTCTAATGCCTTCTAGTCCTCTGACACCGGATGACTAATTCATATTTCTTGAATGTTGCACATAACCTCTTTAAAGATAAACCAAACTCTGATCGTGAGCCATTGGCATACTTCTCGGATTATCATATTTTGCCTCCTGAGTCTGGAATGTTTGAATTCACTGAGGTAACTTTTAATGGAGTGAGGGATATTATTAGTGACTTAAAGAATGGAAACAGTTCTGATAGGTTTGGTCTCAAGGTCAAATTAATCAAAAGCATAAAAAATCTTATTTTACTTCCATTGACTAAGCTCATGAGGGGTATCTTTCCGGATATATTAAAGGGAGCAGTTGCAACTCCGCTCTTTAAAAAAGTTGATCCTGATGCCGGAGAACTACCGCCTCATCTCCTTACTTTCAATTATCTCCAAAATTCTGGAGAAATGTATCTCCCAGCAACTTGTTAATCATTTCGAGTCCAGCGACTACTTCAGTTCCTCCCAGTTTGGTGTCAGAAGAGGGAGGAGTACCGTGCAGGCCATAGAGGCATTGGTTGGTGACATTTTGAATAGTTTTCATTGTCAGGAATACAACACTGTGGTATCGTGTGACCTTAGTAAGGCCTTCGACTGTGTCGATCATGGTGTCCTTCAGAAACTCTCTAAATACCATATCTCTGCAAGGAGTATCGCATTGATAAAATCATATCTTGAGGGACTGCAGGTTGTCAGGGTTGGTGGTGTGGCGTCGGCGGAGGGTGCAATAACTATCGGGGTGCCTCAGAATTCCATCCTGGGGCCTATATTATTTCTTATATACATAAATGACTTATCATCTATTGGATCCAATATTATTATTATTTTCCCTGTCTGCAGACTCCTTTGCTCAATCTTTGAATGGTTCCTTGGGCGAACGGTCGAGGGCTGAACAATGGTTTAGTATTAATAAATGACATTTACTATGAGGTATCTCTATGGTGTAGGTACAGGCAACCCCAATGTGACATTTCTTGGAGTCAACCTTGATCGCAAGCTGCAATGGGGCAGTCATATAGATTCCTTGGCTGGTAAGCTCTGTTGCTCATTGTACCTCTTGCGTTGCCTGAGTGACTGTGTCTTACAGAATGTGTTACGAACGGCATATTTCGCCAACTTTCATTCCCGTTTATCCTATAGCATCTTGATTTGGGGCCATGCACCTGGCGCGCGACGTGTGTTTGGGCTTCAGAGAAAGGCTGTGCGTGTGATCGCTGGGTTGCGTTTTAGGGATGATTAGCAGGGACGCGTTCAGACAGCTGGGAATACTCTCAATGCCATCCTTGTTCGTTTTGGAATGCCTCCCTAAATTTTTTAATGTGTTGCCAGATGATTTTAAAAGGAATTGCCATTTGATGCATTTAAAAATAAGATTAAATCTTTTCTTTTAGATAAGGTGTTGTATAACACTGACGAATATTTTAACTGTGTCTTTGTGTGATTTTTAATCTGTAAGTGTAAATTTTATTTTATTATTGTTAATTGTAAACTTGATAGACTCGACTATTTTATATGACGTCTGTAAATCTTAGGATCATAACACAAATAAATTTGATTTGACTTCTTGAATTGTTTTTCTACCTTGCTTCGTTTTCGAGAAAAAAAACCAGTTTATTACATTTTTTTAAGGCAACAAATTCTACATCATAAGCTGGTGGATGACCATTATTTTTCTGGAAATCAATGGTTTATTCAAGTCATAAAAATTGTTATAATAAACTATAATAATTAAATACAAAATATCATCAGGACCGTTCCTTTATCCATAAAGTGTTGTTCACAAACGAAGCAGGATTTACGCGTCAAAGCGTTGTTAATTATCATAAGAACCATATTATGTGTGCCGACGAAAATCTCCATGATATTTTTCAGTCACAAAGAAAATAATAAATCCTTATTATATCCCCCAATGAAGCAAAAAGGAAGAAAAAGTTAACGGTTGCAATAATTTATTATAGTAATTTAGTCAATTGCTTTCCAGAAGAATAAGCGGTTGATGTAGTTTGTTGCCTTAAAGAATTGTAATAAACTGGTTTTTATTTATTTTTCCCGAAAACGAAACGAGATATGAAGACAATTTAAGAAACAAAAATTTTATATTCTTAGTTGTTTAACACGTTTAAAAAGTCAGTGGCGTACACTTTTTTTGTCAATAATATCCAGTATGATGCCTCCGAAGACGCCACTGGACTTCATATTTTTAATCTAATTAAGGCTAACTGATTCTCATATTATTACAGACAAAACTACCAAATTGCAACAGAATTGGTCAATGGATATTTAAGATATTAATAAAAAAAACGATTTTTAAAAAAAGTGCAAATGTAATAAACTGGGTTTGATTTTTTTTCTCGAAAATGAAGCAAGATACGAAAACAATTCAAGAAGCAAAAATGTTTTATCTTAGGTCGCTTAATGCGAAAAAATTTTAAAACGTTTAAAAAGTCAGTGGCGCACATTTTTTTTGTCAATAATATTCGATATGTTGCCCCCGAGATGCCACTGGACTTTATATTTTTAATCTAATTAAGGCTAAATAAGCCCCTTATTGTTACAGATAATACTACAAAATTTCAAGAAAATCGGTAAAAGGATATTTAAGAGATTAATAAAAAAAAACGATTTAAAAAAAAACCTTGATACCTTGCACCCTGCAGAAAGAAATGTTTAGTCCATATTATGACAATAATACTGCTCCGAAGCGTAAAGTACTAATCTATGGTGACAACTCCGGTTTATACTGCTTAGCAATTATAGGTAAATACCTTGATAAGGATGGATCAAAAATGGTGCTGATTTTATCGAACTTACAAACTGTGTTTTCAACGCCAGTAAGGCATATTCATTGTCTTTATAGACTTTAATACATTTTTTTTTCACAAATAGGATATTTTTTTCCATATTGTTAATAAACAAAAATTGTTTACCTTTATTGGTTAACAGCGTTTCGCCGTATGCGCTGCTGGGAACTCCATGCACTTCTTCTATGTTCTTAGGAATCGGACCTGGAAGGATTTTGCGGCGACTGTTATAGATATTTCTTCTAATGCAGCCAAGATCAGTAGTTGTAAGAGACGGTGGCAAATTTGTTGCTAAAGCTCTACAAATAATTTTTGAAGGCCTCTCACCGATATCTTCTCTTGCCTTCCTCTTGCATGCACTTGATATAGCTTTTCTGCTCACTTCCTTTTCGAATGGTCCGTGATTGTGCGCATGTTCCCTCCTGGATATCAGGTTGTCCGTTCCAATGGTGTAAATCCTTGCTTTACAATGCAGCTTCCTTTGGCAACACCTCCATGATGTTTCTCCACTTTTCA
>JAEQML010063941.1:0-22551 GCA_016904865.1 Pissodes strobi
AGATTTTGCCCAGGTTCGAAGCGAGATATTTCAATTTTTTGATTTATTTTTCCGTAAGGGCCAATGTAATCTGCATATTTCAAGCAAGGATAAAAAATATAATTCGTACAAAAATGTAGATGAATTATATATGAAAATATTCATAATTTAATATCCTACACGTTCATATAATAATCTAGATTTTTAGGTATACTGCCCTTTTGCCCGTTATGATTTTTTATTACCTTCGGATTTTGAATTAATATAATAAAGCCTTCATTCTGTGAAAATTTCAGCTTGTAACCCCGAGGTGCCCACAGAAATCATTTTACAGAAGGCTTTTACTGCGTTGGGCACTCTACTATAAAGACGCTAGGTAAGTATAAAACTTGTCAGAGTTTGCAGTGCATTTTCTTGTCTCCATGACAGCTGATAACAGAAATTCAAGTGTTTTAGCATGCTCCAAAGCCTACTTGATAATTATTGATAAAAATTATTTATTGCTTTCCATGTTTATTATTTTTGTAAATTTCAACATTTTAAAGCTATCCTGGCCCACAGTGTGACGGTATTTTATTTTTATTGCACTGTCAATTATACGGGTGTTTAAAGAGCGGTCAGTTAGTCGTTCGTATTTAAAACGTCTGTTTTTGGGACTTTTGCATTTCTAGGTACTCCAAAAGGCTACGCCTTTTGCTTTTTTTGGGTGTGTAGAAGTTTGACATTATTCGTATCTATAAAATGGTTATTTTCTATACAATGTTTTGCGAAGCCAGGGTTTTTGATATTATGTAAAATCAATTTTTTGTGTTCTTTAATCCTGATATTTAAGTTTCGACCAGTTTGTCCTACGTATACAGCTTCACAGTTCACACAATTTATTTTGTTTGTCAATTTTGTCTTTATTGTTTATTAGTCTTCTAACTAGAATATTCTTATTAACCTGAATTGTTTGACAGCCAAATTTATATAATTTTTTGAAACTTTGTCTGTAATTTTCGGGATATAATTGATAAATTTAAATGGCTTCTTTTTTATTTCTAATGTAGGGTTATAAAATTGTTTAGTTAAAAAAAAAATACTGTTTTTTCTTTATTAATTTGTCAATCAAAGCGATCTTATACCCGTTATTAATTGCAGTCTGTTTGATAATGGATATTTCATTTTGGAAACTCGCCAAGTCTAGTGGGAAGCTGAAAAGTCTATGGATGAGACTATGAAAAGCAGAGTTTTACTTGCCAAGATTGGTTAGAATCTTTGCGAATTATTGCGTCTCTTGTTGTAGGTTTCCTATATATATCAAATTCATGCGAATCTCTTGTCTTTGTAATATTTATGTCCAAAAAGTTCGAAATGTTAGATTCTTTTTCCATGGTAAATTGAATTCTATTGTTTAGGGCATTTAAAAATGTTAAAAAGGTATCCAAGTTTCTGTTGGTACCTGTAAAGATGCAAAATATGTCATCCACATATCTACCCCAAAAAAAACATATTTCTGATTAATAAATTGATTGGTTGAATTTAGTTAATATTAACTGAAGCTGATAAAAGAAATACGATAACTGTTTTAACTAAATTAGATTAGGATACTAAAATCAAATAACTTTTGAATAATGGAGACTTCATAAAAACGCAAGATCCCACTATATTATAATAAATTCCAAAAACAAATTATTTCATTATTAAAAAATAACAATTCTGTACTACCTGATAACTCACAATTTTTTCTGAAATTAATGAATCCATCACCTCCACTCCCCCCCTTCCCTCTTTTACGGCTTACCTAAAATTCATAAGGATAATATCCCAGTCAGACCAGTAGTATCATATGTGAATGCTCCATGGTACAAATTAAGTCACTTCGTCACGAATATTTTACCAAAATTCATTAAATTCGATTCTAAGTATGCACTTAAAAACTCCTTTGATTTCATTGATAAAGTAATAAACTTAAAAATTCCTTTTTAACATTTTTAAATAGAATAGAACACAATAGAATTCAATTTACCATGGAAAATAATCTAACAACATTTTGAACGTTTTGGACATAAAGATTACAAAGACAAGAGATTCGCTTGAATCTGATATATATGTCGTAGTCTCATGGTGAAATCCGCTTTTTCATGAAAAGACTAGTCATATCATGAAACGTCGGCATATTGTGTAAATAAATGAGGCTACATAATCTGCCGAGGCGTTTCCCGAAATCACTACATTCTTTCGGCGGATAGCGTCGTAACATGATTCGACTGAATTTAAAAACCGGCCCTTCGTGAAGCGGGCAAAGCGGCTAGCTAATATTTTATCTTTATTTGTGGAAGGCATGGAACAAAATACTGGAATGGAGTTATTTGATGGACACTACAGTGAATACTATAGGCAGTATCCAAATAAGCGACCATACCAATATGCAACAATTACAACAAAAAGGTATGTATTAAAACTTTAACAATATGTCTTAGTGATGCAATCAATTTCTCGCAAGAGCTCTGGTGGTGTAGACGTTTAAATCGTTGGGTCTCACCTGAAAAACACGGGTTCGAACCCCATTGGTTTTATTTATTATTTTTTTTGATTAGGTTTTTTTCTTGATTTTGGGTATGTCTTGGGTTAGATTGGGTTAGCACCTGGTTAGTTTTCTTTTCTTGAGCTCCCGTAGCGAGCGAAGCGAGCGGAGAGCCATGCGGATCGACCAATAGGAGAGGCCGATTTTGATATAGTCGGCTACGCCTGTAAAGGATCTTAAAATGCGTATAATCTTACCTTTAAATACCAAATTAACATACGCCATTCAAACATAATGTGCGTTCTCTTCGTGGGCACTTCATGAAACGGGAACGTTCAAAGTTAGGCAGGTTGTGTTACACACAATACGCCGCCATATTATGGGTTTTTCATGTAAAGCCTTGTCTGATTATGTAGCTTCATGTTTTTACACAACATGCCGACGCTTCATGATGTGACTAGATTTTTCATGAAATGACGGATTTCAGTATAAGACTACGACATATATAGGAACCCTACAACAGATGCAATAATTCACAAATACTCTAACCAATCTTGGCAAGTAAAACTTTCTGCTTTTCATAGCCTCATCCATAGACTTTTCAGCTTCCCCCTAGACTCGGCGAGTTTCCAAAAAGAAATATCCATTATCAAACAGATTGCAATTAATAACGGTTATAAGATCGCTTTGATTGGCAAATTGATAAAGAAAAAACAGAAAAGAAATTTTAACTAAACAATTTTATAACCCTACATTAGAATTAGAAAAGGAGCCGTTTAAATTTATCAATTATATTCCGAAAATTATAGATAAAGATTCAAAAACAATAAATAAATTTGGCTTGCAGGTTAATAAGAATAATCTAGGGAGAAGACTAATAAACAACAAAAGCAAAATTGACAAACAATATAAATCTGGTATTTTCAAAATAAATTGTGTGAACTGTGAAGCTGTATACGTAGGACAAACTGGTCGAAACTTAAATATTAGGATTAAAGAACACAAAAAAATCGATTTTACATAATATTAAAAACTCTGGCTTCGCAAAATATTGTATAGAAAATAACCATTTTATAGATAAGAATAATGTCAAACTTCTACACACCGAAACAAAAAGCAAAAGGCTGAACCTTTTGGAGTACCTAGAAATCCAAAAGACGCAAAAAACAGACGTTTTAAATACGAACGACCAACTGTCCTGCTCTTTAAACATATGTATAATTGACAGTGCAATAAAAACAAAATACCGTCAGGCGGATTAGTAGGGCATAACAATTTAGATTTTAGTATTCCAATACTCTTGATAAAGGCCTCATCAAGCCGAAACATATATTATGTAGAGTAAAATATATTATTAAATTATTTTGAAACATCTAAAAGCAGTGTACTAATTATTCCTGGTATTATTATTCAGTGTTTCACAAGCATCGTACCCAGTGGCGGATCCAGAATGTTTTAAAGGGGGTAGGAGGGGGGGGGGGTTCCACATGTATATGTGAAAAGAAACATAGTAAAAATAGGGAAAAAGCCCGCCGCAACAATTTTTAGAGTGCCACGCCCATTTTTCACCCAAAATTCCTTAAAAATTAACCTTTAAAGCAGGTTTCCTAATGGCATAATATAGAGAGTACCTATTTACTTTTTATACCTTTATTAAAAACTAGCTGGATGCCCGCGACTTTGTGTTATACGTGGTCATAAAATATACATTTATTAAGAAACATGTGTTGTAAATTTCTTGATTTAGTTTATTTTTCCTATCTGCTCCAAAATAAATAAATACTTAAATATCATTCATACTCGATGAATACACATGCGTCTCATGAGCAGCTAACATCATGGAAAAACATAATATTCGTTACACGATGTATTGCATGAAACGTAATATTTTACATATAAACTCTATACAATATTTTTATTCTATTCAGATAATTTCTCAAATTCAACTTTCACCAATCTGTAAGTCTAGGATTGTTTGAAAATATTCCACATTTTGATGTCATAATGGGCAGTTAATTAGCCATTAAGGCCCTGGGTTTTGAGCTCACCTATACTGGCATTGGCGTAGCATAGTCGGTGACGGTTTAAAATTTACGAAATGTAGAAATTCCATTTGCTTTCCGTAATGTACGTAATAAAAAATAGAAACTTATAGGTGACAGGATAATATAACTTATAAAATATAGTAGTCCACCTGGATGATAATGGCAAGTATGACAGATGACGTGATAGAAAAAAATTACAGCTGACAGGTGGCGGATAAAATATCCTATAAAATAGACTTGCTTACGTGGATGATAATGGCAAGTATGACAGTTGACACGATAAAAAAAATGGCGGCGAACAGGTGACAGATGACGTAATAAAACAATGGCGACTGACAGGTGACAGATAAAATAACCTATAAAATAGAGTTGCTTACGTGGATGATAATGGCAAGTATGACAGATGACGTAATATAAAAAATGGCAACTGACGTGTGACAGATGACGTAATAATAAAATGACGTATGACGTAACCTGTAAAACAGGTACGACATTGAAATCGATACCTTACTTTTATATGGGTTAAAAAATTTAAAAAATGTATATAGTCGAGGTGAATGAAAAAATTATGTTACGCCCCTGGCTTGGGTTTCATCAGTTATGTGAAAGTGAAAGGTTCGGTGACGTCGTCGTCAGTTCGAGTATTGGGTCATGCGCAGTGAGATGGGAGGAAATGGGAGGACCTCCCAAAATAGGAGGTCCCAGAAGCGGTTTTGGCAATATTGCCTGTTTCTACAGCTACGCCAGAAAGGTCATTTTCGACATTAAGAAGAATTAAGACTTACCTCAGAAACACTATGGAACAGCAGCGTCTTAATGGGCTGGCCTCATTATATATACACACTGGAGTCCATCTAACTGAAGACGAAATTCTTCAAGAAATCTTTCGAAAATCTCGTAAACCCTCGAACCGGAAACCCCCCGTGGATCCGCCACTGATCCTACCGCAGAAACTATTCATTGCATTAGTTATGTTATCCAATGGTTATTTCTCGAGCGTCACCCTTTGGATTAACGTTGTAAAGAGCCCAAAGTGCACCGGGCGCATTTTTACGTTCCCTATACCGTGTGTGCAACCGGTTGCACTCACAGTCTAGGAAACGTAATGCGCACCGAAGCACTCCGATCCCTATACCGTGTGCGCAACGCCAACTGTCATGTCTTTAGGGTCCCGCAAATTCGTTTCAAATACTCTGGTGGTTCAGTAGTTAAGATGCTAGACCTCTAGTTCGGCGGCCCGGGTTCGAATCCTGTCGGTGTTTTTGTTATTTTTTTAATATTATGTTTGTAAAAAGTTTTATTTCTTCATTTTGGATATGCCTTGGGTTAGTTTTTATTGGTTGCGCCCCCGTAGCGATTATCCACTCTCAGTCACCCACTATTGCGCCTACTGTCTAGGGAACTTTTTTTTTCTTAATTTTGGGCTAGTTTGGGTTAGTTTTGGTTAGCACTTGGTTAGTTCTTGTTGATTGAGCCCCCGTAGCGAGCGAAGCGAGCGGAAGGCCTTGCAAAGCCATAATAAAGCGCACAGGTTGCACACACGGTATAGGGATCGGAGTTCTTTGGTGCGCATTACGTTTCCTAGACTGTGTCTGCAACCGGTTGAACACACCGTACAGGGAACGTAAATATCCGCACCGGGCAGCTAGTTATAGTGGAAATCGGCCATAAATAACCCAAGGATTGGGTCTATTGCGCATGTCAGTACTGGTTGCTTGCGAAACTTTCTTAAACTTAGTATGGCCGAAATCAGAAAGAAAACAAATAATTTCATCTCTATTGCCAACTTGAAACACAACGCTAGGAACATATGAATATAGAATATGCTTAATGCCGCGGTATCAAACGGTAGGAAACGGTACTTTTAAAAAATATTTCGAAAATATCTACTATGATTGCAAAACAATGATTTAACTAATCTTTTACGTCGGCAAGAGAATAATAGCCTATATTTTGCATTTCACTTCATTTTTACAAAATATTTGTGTTCTTTAATACCTATTTACATAATTAAAAAATACAATTTTACTGATGCATTTTGTAGTGTAGTATAATATCGCCGCTATGGCTATAATTAAATAGAATTCTAGCTTAATAATTGAGGAGAGAGACATCAAAAGTCTTTCTTGACGGAAGCCAAACTTGATAAGGGGCCTGCTAGAGGCCACGTCACAAGTATAACAGGGCAGGGCAGGTGACACTCCCTTCCATTTATTATAGAAGGCGAACCGCCACACTAAAGGCTGATTCACATTATCAGACATGGAAAGAGTCGACAAACCATTATTTCCTATTAATAAATTTTTATATACACACTAACCAACAACTGCACAGCAAAGACACGTAGCGACAACGACAGAACAAACAGACTCTCTTGAAAAAATATTTTGTCGTGTTTGTCGGTAATGTATGTTTTTCTGAAATTACAGGACTAAAATGGATAGTGAGAAATTATTTGAGTTTTCGGGTTTCTATGTCCAGGCATGTAGCAAGTAGTAGAACTTATATTTGGGCATTCTGCCATATTGACCAGTTTTTTTTCATTATCGACTAGCAACTAACATAAGCTATGGCATTCTCCTTCTAGCTTACATTTTTCTAAGATTTTATATACCCGTCCGTAATGGTGTCTATTTCTTCTTCGCGGCCTCATCGACACTCAGTGTGTTGACAACGCTATAATAATTTCTAGATCTTTATTATTATAGAAACTAGGTAATAAATGTAATCGGGGGGATATTTATTTGCTTTGTTAGCCCTATATTTGAAAATTAATCCTAACAAGAGAGTCTTTACCGGTCGTTATCAGAGGTTTATAGATCTGATAACTTGCATTATTTCGAAAACGGTCCTACTACCGTTGTCGGTCCATAACATATCGCTGTATGTCTAATGTGAATCAGCCTTTTAACTCCTATTTCCGTCCCTGTCACGATACACATTATCGTGGTCCCGGTTAAATATGTATACTTATAATTAAAGGCCGGATTATATGCATCCAAAAACCTTAAGAATATGCTCATACATATGCACATTTTTTTTAATGTATGCAGGATAAATACATATATATGCAGTATGCATATATGTGTTTAATGGCAGAGAGTACGGTTATGTCCAAATAATGAATAAAGTCAAACAAGTCAAAGTTCAGTTACAAAAAAAAACAATCAGTCGTATAAGAGGCAGTGTACCGTGAGGGGGCAAATTACCTGCTGCTCAGGGAGAGATCGGGTTCAGTGTTCAGTTAAATATTCACAAATAGGCTATGAGGAATTAGGCAACAAAAAAAATAGAATTTAATAAAACAATGAACACATTTATTAAGAGGTTGTTGTTGGTCGTAGGCGTAACAATATCATTGTATTGAAGTTTGGGTAAAAAACTAATCTAATTTATTTATTTATATCACTTTTAACAGTAGTTATATTCAATTCACGAGATTCGAATAACAAAAGAAATACGTAAGTGTGAGTACACTACACTAATAATTAAAAGCAATTAAGACGGTACCAAAGTTTTCCACTATCTGACGCTCAATTGATCAAAACGAAGAATAAGATTTAGAATAATGAAATGAAATAATAAATTACTATTTATGACCTAGGTGATTCACAAAATAAATTAATTAGAATCAATGAATGGGTCAATTAGCGGAGACAATTATGAAATATGTTTAATAAAATCAACTGACAAACTAATAGATGAAGTCAATAATTGTCAACTATTAATCAAAAAGTGTATATAGAATGCAGCGAAACTTGGCAACAGAAAAATTAGCAAATTAAATCTAATAACCGCACAATGTTATGTTAATTAAATATAATCAATTAATGATTAATTGGTGTAGTCACTGATCCATGAATATAGCAAGAAAACATGAAATTAAGTTACTAAAATCAACTTCAAGTTTAATTAAACTGAATTAGGATTAGAAGAGGCCAATCGTCACGTTTAGTTGTGTATCAATCACTAAATAGTAAATGCGCGAAAACAGTTAGGTAATTAAGTAAGTTATTAAATATATTCAATGAAATCAATTAAATATGTGATTAAAAGAAATAAGAAAGAATGCCGATATCAATAATTAATCATTGTCAGCTATGACAATTTAAAGTGCGATAATCAATGACCAGTTAACTAAGTCATTAAATAGATTTAATGAAATCCATCTAAGTCAATATAACTATAGTAAGCCCAGGTAAGATTCAAAGATAACGTAATTAAATTAAGCAACAAAAAAAACTGCAATATGTTTCACCAATTAAAGAGATATTTGCATTAAAACTTTCAAGATATAAGGTTCACAATTTTCAAATTAGTTAATACAAGTTTCACTATGATCTAAAAAAACCTAAGTTAAGTAAACTCTTTTCAAGTTGTGGTCACAAATCGATGTTGCTCTATTATAATATCACTAGTGTCAGTGTCGCATATTGTCACGGGCTGATTTGGCTATCGTATATCGAAGCATAAATAACCTCAGAATTCGTCACCGTTCCTGTAGTTTCAAGTGCATTTATATTTACTAGCAAAAAACCCTCGTAGATTAGGTCTGGCTACGCTCCGACGATATCTTGATCGAGGCAACTAAAATAAATTTGCGTCGCTAAAGAAATTTCTATTTCGAACGAATTGAATTTGACGCGTGAGGACCCCGAAAGTAAAGTCGGTGGCTTTTAGTGTTTCCGGCTTTCGTAGCGCATACTGTTTTTGGATTGGTTGTCGGGTTAGGCATCGCGCGCTTAATTGCCTCGGAATAATTAGGAAATTCTATTAGTTGGAGTGGCTTAATGACAATGTCCTTTTGCCTACTCTGAGTAGTTTTTTTTTGATAGATGCCTGTATATCGAAATCCCAGGTTTCCATTGTCTAATTCCCTTGGATGAATTATTGAGGTGAACACGTGACTTGTCATGCCATGCATTCATTGGTGGAGCGAAATATTCGAAGTAGGGATTCTCTGTTCGTCGAGTTTCCTATTTGTTGACGGTACTCGACGTCGACTCAGTCTATATCTGTGCCTTATTTTTTCTTAAGTGTTGGAGTCTGAAACTGCCCTTTGTGAGATTTGAATGGTGCTTTAGCGAGAGTCCTTCTCGCCCAACTATAAAGCTATTTAGCGATATGCAACTGGCTACCCCTACACAGATTCCTACTGTTGGGTCTATTCCTACCGTTGGGTCTATTTCTACCGTCGCCGTCGTCGGGTTCATTGCTATCGTCGAGCATCGCTAACGACAGGGTTATCCTTGGCCACGCCTGTCTAGCTGTACTGCCTATAGAGGCTTGCTGTCCTTCGCCTGTCAAAGAAGTCTCTTCCTCCCGTGTGCAGTTCTTTTCTGGAAGCTGCCTGAGGAGCTACTCATCAGCCAAGTGAAAAATTGCTATTTTTATATATATATTTCGTGACAATTGCGTGCAATTAACCTACGAACACTGTTATTTTTTTTGCTTTGTTTTCGAACAAAGGTTAATTTTTTAAACTTTTTCTCCTTAAAAATTTATTTTATTCTCATTTTCTTTTAAATGAATTTTGAATTTTGGGTTAATTTTGTCTAGCCTAAGACGCCTGATTTTATTTGATCGAATTCTAAAATTCAGTTAAATTTGTTTGATCTAGAACCACTCCGATTTTGGATTGAATTTTGAACTTTTAATTGACTGAAGCAATAACGTTGTAAGTCGAACTAGTTTTTTATTATTATTCTCAATTCTTCACGATTTCTGGCTAAGGTTAGATACCTGTAGATCAGATAACTACTATTGTTGTTACGGCCTAGTAGACTTTGCGTTATTCTTAATCTTTATTGTGGCCTTTGATATATTTTTTAATTAAACAAACTGTTCATTTTCTCTATCCTACCGGTAACTAGTCTATAATTGATTGGTTGCTACAATAACGCCAGGTCTAACTAGTTACTTTTAATTTTTTGTTTTGCTGCGGTTACCAACGTATCTTAACTGATCCAAATAAACATAGTATTCATCTGTTTTCATTTGGCTAT
Organism: Pissodes strobi; assembly: GCA_016904865.1. Taxonomy (NCBI): domain Eukaryota; kingdom Metazoa; phylum Arthropoda; class Insecta; order Coleoptera; family Curculionidae; genus Pissodes; species Pissodes strobi. The sequence goes on from JAEQML010063941.1 coordinate 10,536, forward strand.
TTAATTTCCTAAACTTCCCTTAAGCGGTAAAGTTCCAGAAGAGAGGCCCGCTAGAGTAAGTATCTGATTTTTTAAATTATTTGCGCTCAATAATTGAAACGTTCTGGATTTACTTTTGATTAATATTTGAGTATTTATTTATTACTGACTTCAGTTTTTCGGTTAATATTTGTGTATTTGCTTATTACCGATTTTGATTTTTGATTAACTTTCGAGTAATTATTTTTCCCTTATTAATACTGATAAATTGCCGACATATATATCTGATCTAATTTTCTAACTTATTTTTGTTGTTTTATTGATCGGGTTTCTTGATAAAAGAGAAAAATAACAAATTCATGGTATTCTTTTTATTTTGTCGCGAAGCTTAAGCTAAAACAAGTTTCATATTTCAACTTTGGGGTATTTCTCGCTTGTGCTGTCTACAAGCCCGTGGCGCCTTAAATAAATAAACCCACCCCTACTCTGTGACATTTGAGCTAGGACCATACGTAAATTTATTCAATTTCTAACTTTAATTCTCAAACTTAAAATTTGTCTTTCAATTTGAGATTATGCAATCTCAGTTCCTTCTTAGCTGGAGTGGAGGTTTTGCGCCCATTAGAAGGACAGAAATAGCGTAATAATATACTGACCAATAATTATCAACTAGGCACAACTAAGCTACTTGTCTAAATGTAAGAAACGCTGTTCGATTATATCATTTAGCAGCGATATCTATCTCTGTGTGAATCAAATCAATAAAACGAAATTACAGTTATTGAAGAAATATAAGAAAATGTGAATTGGTGACTCTTCGAATGGTATATAAACCACTACTCTCCTAGGTTCCAGTACGATGTACTTCGACTACTTAGCCTGGTTCTAACAGAGGCTCTAAAAATATCCAGTGGATTTACAAAGATGAAGGTGATCCACAATTATTGTCGATTAGGAGACGATAATGCCTTGACAACATCGCGGCTATCAAAAGTAAGCTTCACTCATAAGCTCACACTAAGACGAAAGGTATGAAGAATGGAAATAGGGAAAAAAGTTGAGGTGAGGAAGGTAAACCCTAAAAAAAAGTTAAAAGCGTTTAAGACAATGCATTGGTTGCAGATATGCTGCATAAATTCAGTCCAAAATCTCCAAAACAATTAATTATTCAATAAGTCTCCCCCTTAAATTTAACACCAATTAGAATATGTATACAAAATACAACTTCAATAACCCCTTAGTAGTTACGATTAAATTTGGTACAGCGACTTTAATTCAGCAAAAACTACAAAATTACTATAAATTGTCCAAGGAATTTATAATAGGTCAACAAAAAACTTAATGATCGATAGAAACCCGATTAATTGAATAAATAACCGGTTAGTCTGACAGAAACCCCACATTTTCAGATTATTAAATCAAATACAGCATTTAAAGCTTAATGAGAGTAATAAAAAAAAACTTATAAATCAGCACGAGTTAAGGCATTTAACTATGTAGCTATTTTAAGCAAAGAGAAAAATTAACGATTCCCGTACAAATATTACATTCATGAATATAAATGGCTTAACAGTTACCTCCAAGTAAGTGTTGGAATTTCAGTGGTCAAGTGGAACGGCTTAAAGCGTGACCAACGTGCCCTCAACATCAGTATGGCGACAAAATCCTTCTATACGAAGTATATTAATTTTTGGTCAATATCCAAAACAAGTCTCCAAAATATATATCGAAAACAAAAGGCTCAACAACAACTCAGAAACTAAATCTGCAGTTGGAGCCTATAATCCCAAAAATGGCCTGAAATTTTTCAGATGGGCTCCAACTGTTTTCACTTAAGACATCGAAGCGAAAAGAACAAACCACAACCCAAGGTTCTAGCCTCTCACCTCGCCCCGGTCAATTTTCTGTTCTAAAAAGATTGCCTAAAGCTCCGTAAATGTACCGCCAATCTTACTAATCGGGCACTATGCAACAGAAAACTTCGCATACTTAAATATGATAGCAATGGCCAAATCAGCACATATTCGAACCATAATGCAATGCCAATTAAAGAAATTAATAAATTGTATCAATGATTTTAGTACAATTAGGTCAGTGAAATAGTACCAACGTTATTTTGGATAATTGCAAACCACTCCATCCTACGGATGCCGCAAGAATCACTGTTTCTTGTCGAAAACATTAAAGCATATCAGGCTAGAAATTTACTGCATTTATTTAAGAGTTATAATATGGCGCAGTGATGTCGAAATTCGATTAAATATTCGGGAACATTATTTGGCAACGAAAACATATCAAATGTGCCTAATAAAAACCAAATTTAAGTTAATTTTAAATATACGAAATTTAAAATGATACAAGTAGTAAAATTCTGACTTTATAAATTAAATTTTCACTAAATTAGGGGATTGAGTATTGAATAAAAATAAATAAAACTTTTATATACTTTATTAAATTACAAATACAATTTTCCTATATCAGCTTACATCAAGCTTATATTAATATTAATTTGAAAAATTATAAATCGCACTAGATATTACGTGTGCTTGAAAGCATTGAACTAAAAAATTGTGGCGCCTATCACTAAGGATATGTTTGTAAAGAAAACGATCTCTCTACTGAGATTATGGGACACAAATTTAATTTCGGAACTATTTACAGTTTTTCCTTACATTATGTATACGATCTGCCTTAAAATCAAAACCTGTATTTTTTTATTAAACTTTCTAATTTTACCACTACTGTTTTTCCTACCTCACCTCGTATTTGTCTCCAATTTTATACACATGTTTCTATTATATTCATTGACTCTGAGAGACTTGTACACGATTCTTCTTGTTGCAAAATGCTATCTGCTAGAAATGCATAGTTACACTTAATACACATTAACTGTTGTTCCAGTTTAACATTTTGAATATGGAATCTGGAAATGGTGAGAGAGTGCCTCTGAAATGCCACGGCACTTAGGCCCCATTGGACCCCCGGTGCATCCTTCCTAAATCAACCAATCCATCTAGACCATCGCCCAGCCTAGTGTTGTAAAGAAAGCGGCGATATTGCCCGAGGAAGCTGTTCTGAGAAAAGCCATGGTTGGCCATCGTTCTTCCAAAATGAATTCTCTTAGTTTCGAAACAGCGTCGCAATCGCAGAGCTGTTTCGTCCTCCCGTTCATAGCCTCTGCATAGAGGTGTCCCGTATGCTTTCTCAGCTGGCAGTGTCCTGTCAGAAACCTCGCCATGAGTCATTGGTTCTTCCTTGGCATACCCAGGTATGTCTTTGCTACAGGCTCATTAGGGTAGCTTAGTAGCTCCTTGGCAAGTCAACAGCTAGTTGTTTCGTCCAATCTTGCCCTACAGTCTTCATGGTTGATATTTTTTATCAAGTGTATCAACGTCACAATAGGTAGGTTTGAAGTGCCAGCTCCCATAATGTTTGGACCGGCTGCCTTCCTAGCCAATTTATCCGCTAATTTGTTGCCTTCGCAATGTGCGTGTCCTTTAGCCCAAAACACAGAAATTCTGTTTTTGCAGGCGGCATCCTCCAGTGAATATGTGCTGACCTGGCTGTAAGTTTATAAGTTTTCAGGGCCAGTAGTGCTTTTCTACTTTCTGTGTAGATTTTAATAGTCTTGTCCTCAATATTCCTGCGAAAAATCTCTTTTGCGGCTATGGATATAACAGCAAGTTCAAACTGAACCATGCTTGCGTATAGACCATTTGAGTTCAATTTGAAGGCTACGGGAGTAAGTTCCACAGCCTGCTAGTTCCTTGGTTTTTGAGCCATACATGAAAATGTTAACCGCATCTTTGGTTATAGGCTCATTTGGTTTTATTTGAATATCGTAGAGTTTGTCGAAGTCAAAATTGGGAGGTATGCTGTCTGCTCTGGCCTGCATTAGTGGCAGTCTTCCGACTGCCCCTTCCAACAGGCGGCATCTAGTTTCTCTAAATTCTACGCTAGTTTGCACACCAACGACTCTGAGCCTTAGCGATGCAGTCACAGCCACCTCCTTTAGATAAATAGCTAGGGGCGGCAAGCACAACATCGCTTACATGGCTCTGGTTGGGGTTGTTCTCATAGCTCTCGTTATGGTTAGGCTAGCAGTTAGCTGTACCTGGCTGAGCTTAAGCATTGCCGTTTCGTTGTTGACTTTTGCGCCACCAAACTACGCCTCCATAGACAATCATGGGTCTAATTATAACAGTATTTAGATCCACATTACGACCGCGAGTTTCACACTCCCACGGTCCTGCGGCACTGTTCATAAGAAAAGTATGTCTTCTTTAGTCTTCATTCTAAATGAAGATTTCAGTTTAATTTAGGATCGAAGGTGACCCCAATTTAGTTGTGTGTCAAGGAGAGTCGTAGGCCGTAGTAGCTTCGTCCTCCTGTTTCTGGTGAAGATCACCATCTTCGTCTTCCATAATATTTTGAAATTATTCCTTACATTTTTGGATGCACTGTGAATCATCAGACATTTAGGAAATTAAGTGTTTCAATTTTTGGAAATTATCTGGTAATGGTACTCGCTCGGTCAAATTCGCCTTGTAAAACTTCACTCTTTATGGGGCTTTTATGATTTTTTTTGCACATTGACTAAGATATATGAATTAAATTTTTATAAGACAGATAGAAGAGTTTTATTCATAGGAACTGAATTCGATAAAAAGAAATGTGTTAAAGTTTCTTGAATAAACGGATAACTGTAGTTTCTTTTTCCAGTTCTTTTACAGCTATGAGGGGGGCTTTTCCAGGTTCTTCTTCTGTGAATTTTCCGATCATTAAATTAACTAGCATACGAATTAGTTGTTTCGTCGACGACAATATACGTATAATTACGTTCAATTTCGTTTTTTATTTCATCTAGCACGGTACCAAACACCTTTCCAATAACGTTTTATCTTAATGTTGATTCACCTGAAGCATTAAAAAGCCTTTACTGGCAGTTTGGTCAGCTTGTTAAAGCAGCTAAAAATATTTGACTCGTATCTTTGTTAAATTCTGACTGGTTATGGTTTTCGTTTTAACCGTCTCAAAAGTTTGCTTAATCGTTGACTGAATGGTACCGGACTCCATCTTGTAACCCATCGTAATGTGAGACGTTTTAATGTGTTGGTCTATTTGGAACTTCTTTGAGCAGGAAACAATTCTTGAACAAGGCTTGCAAAAACATGATCGACGTCCAAAACAAGTTCTAGATAAAACTTAATCCACGAAGTACATCGTATTTTCGATATAATCACCACTTCGTTTTCACTTTCACTTTGTTTGGACGTACAATAACTACGGCTACGAAAAACGACAACCTTAATAATACCGGTAAACTGTAACAAATGTGAACAAATAAATATAAGACGTAGGTAAAGAAATTCTAGTTAAAACATCTGGCCAAAAAATGCACAAACTAATGCATATTCTTAATAGAAGAATAGTTTATTACTGTATGTACTTTGTTAGCCTATCTATTGCCCTCTTAGGGAAATCTCAATCTAAATCGATCATAGGTGTTCAGGCGCCGCACCATTCTGGCGGCGCGGCGGTGGGGGGCCATGAAACGTAAGCAAATAACACAGAAATTCCAAAACATGCTTAGATATGCAATAGTTCTTAAAATATGGATTTCTCCTGAAAAAGCAAAAATTTGTAAAAATGCATATATACGCAAAATGCATAAAATCCGGCCTTTAATTATAATAGTGGCGTAGCCATGGGGAGGAGACTAGGAAGGCTTTAGGTATTTAGCCCCTGCATAATATATTAAAATCATAAACCAAAATAAAATAATCCGTCTACGCAATACTCACCGACTAAAGATACTTTACCAAGTTTTAATACCAACGTTCTGAGGAAAACAATGATTAATATTTAATAAACAATTTAGCTTGACCTGATGTTTTAACGTTATGAGAAACACATTTCTATTTATGAGATGCGCCAACACGTCTTTATATTAAGGAAGAAACTTAATACCTAACTTTCCATCTGCATTAGCACAACGATCTTGTAGCGACACGATGCAATTTAAATATTTATATATAAAATTCTCATTACACGAACGATGAATAATATTTTCCTGCATTTCAGTTATTTATCACGAATGTTGCTTCTCGATGGATATACAGGGTGTCCGGTAACCTCGGGGCAAAGTCTCGGCAGCTCATAGGGGATGTCAAAATAAGTCTAGTGTTTCATATAACTTTTTCCCTACAGCGCCTCCTAACGGAGATACAGGGTCGCAAAGGTATATTCAACATTTCACATTTTTGGTTTTAACTTTTAAACCACTCTGTATAATTCAACAAAATTTTGGGATTTTCTTAAAGGGATTATTAACCTTAAATCGACATTACAGTGTACTCTTTAACGTTTTAAGGAAGTCAGAAATGGACTGGCTCTCACACAAAACGGGCGAAATTTTTGACAGGGGTCATTCAATTGCGACGAAAATATGATTCTCAGATACTCCCAAGATTTTACTAAAAAAAAGGTACTCTTAATTTTTTTCGATTAAATCAACCGTTTTCGAGAAAATTTAACTTTTATTAGTTTCTAATTTTAGTATTCTTTAATCATTATTATGGTGGAGTTAGACAAACTCCAGGTTAGTAAGCAGGTTGTTTCACTGACACAACAAGGTTGACAAGTTTTGTCAAAAACCCTTATTAGTCGTACAAAATAGTTATTTATGCAACAAGTGTGTAAAGTGACCCTTTTTTATGAGTGGGAATATTGACAATCCCATGAATAAAAAAAAGGGTACTTTACGCATGAGTAGCATACAATTTTTTTTCTACTACCAAAAAATAATATTAAAACACTTTACGCACTAGTGCGGAAAATATATTATTTTACGCACTACTCTAAACGTCAGAAAAAATGTCAGATTTACTTTACGCACTAGTGCGTAAAATAACTTACTTTAGGCACTTTTACCCCGACGTGGTGGAGAGGGTGCCGAAAAAACCGCAAGAAATCCCGAAGTGGAGGAGCGTATGTTGGAACAAATTGAAGAGAATCCGTCTAACGGTATTCGCAAGTTAGCAACACAAACTGGCGTAACAAAATGGGTGGTTCCTTAAAGAACAACTGCTTCATCCGTACTACATTCAAAAGGTACATGCTAGGTCGCCAGAAGATTACCCAGCAAGACTCGACTATGCCAACTGGTTTTTGCAGCGACATAGAGAAAATAACAATTTTTCGGGCATAATTTTGTTTTCGGATCAAGCAGGTTTTACCTGAGATGGAATAATCAAATCTCATAATTTACATATCTGGACAAAAGAGAATCCCCGTGCGATTATTCAAACAAAACACCAGCAAAGGTTTATGGCCAATGCATGGGCTGGTATAATTGGAAGCCATCTTATTGGTTCATTTTTTTAGACGATAGATTAAATGATGCACTCTACTTGCAATTATTGCAGCAATATTTGAACGAGCTACTGGAAGATGTACCTCTTCACATTAGAGCGTCCATGTGGTTTATGCACGACGGTGCACCACCCCATTTCGACCGTTTAGTGCCCTAATATTTGACTGCTGCTTTTGGCCAACAATGGAGGACCAACGTGGAGGACCTTTTCCGTGGCCAGCTAGATCCCCAGATCTCAATCCATTGGACTTCTTTTTCTGGGGTTATTTAAAGGAATTAATTTATTTAACGCTAGTTAATACCAGAGAAGATTAGGCAGTATTGTGGACAAATTCAAAACAGTCCTGGTACGTTGTTTGCAGTACAACGAGAAAATATGCGTGGAATAAGAAAGTGTATTCAAGTTCAAGGAGGGCATATTGAACATCTGCTTAAGTAACATCTTACTCTCAACTGTTACCAAACAGAATCTACTACTTCTTATGCAAAGCATTTTTTTTTATTTTATTACTGCAAAAATTTAAAACTAATTTTTGCCTGTCTCTCAATTCTTTTAAATGTTTTTCGATCGGGTAAATCTCAAGCTGAATGTTTCAGAATAAATTCTCCTTTCCTCCAATGAATTACAAACAATTTGTAAAGGACAAATGACCTCAAATAATTTTTAAAATTCGTACTTGATTAGAACTTATAAGCTTCTCAGTTAGTAGTTATCAATTTTATTTTCCTTATGTTAATTTAATATTATAATTTAAGTTTTTTCACTAATTAATGATATTTGAAATAAATAATTTATTTATCAGATCATTGAGCTTTTTTTACAACGATCGCTTATTGAACAAATTTTATCGAAAACGGTTGATTTAATCGAAACAAATGAAGAGTACCTTTTTTTTAGTAAAATCTTGGGAGTATCTGAAAATCATATTTTCGTCGCAATTGAATTACACCTGTCAAAAATTTCGCCCGTTTTGTGTCTGACTTCCGGTTCTGACTTACTTAAAACGTTATAGAGCACATTGTAATGTCGATGTAAGGATAATAATCCCCCAAAATTTTATTTAATTATACAGTGTGGTTTAAAAGTTAAAATCAAAAATGTAAATTGTCGAGTATACCTTTGCGACCCTGTATCTCCGTTAGGAGGCGCTGTAGGGAAAAAAGTTATATGAAACACTAGACTTATTTTGACATCCCCTATAAGCTCCCGAGAGTTTGCCCCGAACTTACCGGACACCCTGTATACAGGGGGGGTTACCATGTTTTGACCTATTTTGATCTTAAAAAACTCCGAAAGGAAAGAAGCTATGGTGCTGTGGTTTTCACTGAATAATTTAGTTTTACCGGTAACAAAATGGCCTAATTTTAGGTGTAGGGACAACTTTGGTATTTTAAGTGGAACATCATGTTGTTGTTCCTTCCCTTTTTCAAACATGTAACACAAGTTATAGTTATTTTTTAAAATAATGAGTTTATTGAGCTTCAAAAACATACTGCATATCGATAAATAAGATTTCGCGGTTAATGTTATTTTTTGAGAAGTGCTATGGAAACGAATTCACATTTTCCCATGTTAGTGTCGATCGCTTTTGATACATTTTTTCGAAGTAAACGTGTAAAATGTTCTCTTTAAGTAAAAAAGGGGAAGTGTGTGATAATGTGTGCAGAAACCCAGTCAATAATAATAACCCTTTTAATAAAGCTCTATCCCACAAACGAAAGTAATTAAACCTGGAATACAGGGCCTTTAACACGTAGGAAACAAACAGTAAACGATAGAAGTATACTGAACAAGACAATGCAAGTTATGGAGGTAACCGAAGAGCATCCAAGCCTATCAACAAGGACAATCGCAAGATCTACAGAAATTCCTCGTTGCACAGTGCAAAACATCATGGCAAAAGTTCTCATACTAAAGCCATATAAGACACAAATTTTACAAGAAATTAAAGAAACCATTTTTCCAAAAAGAGTACAATTATGCCATACCTTACAAAATTTAATTAGAACAAACAAAAATTTTCAGGAAAGATTAATAATGCCTGACGACGCCACTTTCCATATAAATGGAAAAGTTAATAAACATAATTATTGCAGAATATGGACAGAAGAGAATCCCAGACGATTTTGTCAACACATCCGAGGTTCGCCAAAGGTTACAGTTTGCTGTAGTGTGTCCAAGGAAAAACTTTATGGGCCATTCTTTTTTGGAAATCCAATTGTAAATTCCTATGCATATGTCGATGTGCTGGAAATATTTTTTTATCCTCAGTTACAGCAGGAATATATACTGAATTCAGTATACTTTCAACAAGATGGACTATGCATTAATTACCAGAAATCCGCTAAACAACGTCTTTGAAGAAAAAACGTGGATTGGAAGATAAGTTCCAACTCCATGGGCTCCTCGTTCCGCGGACTATGCGCGTAGGTATGCAAAAAACACTGCTATAATCCGCTACCACAAGTATTAGAGTAGTTAAAAGGAAATATCCACAACGTGACAGAAAAAATCCAGAAGAATATTTAGTCCATCCTTTTAATCTAACTTGGATACATTTATTGAAGTCGGGGGAAGACACTTTTCAACATTTGCAATAGTGATTTTTTTATAAATGTAGTTTTTGGTTTATTATCATTGTTTATATAAATTTAATTATTTAGTAATCGTTACATCTTTATCGGAGCTCAATAAATCTACTATTTTAAAAAATATCTACAGTTTTGAAAAGCGGAAGGAACAAGACTTAAGATTTTGGAAAAATATACAGGGTGTTCTATTTAAAATAACAAAGTTGTCCTATACCTAAAATTCGGTCATTTTGTTTTCGGTACTTCCGGTTTTCAAAATAAAATGACATATACTTCAAATTAAATAAACATTTTCAGTGAAAACCACAACTCGATATAGCTTTTTTCGTGTTTGAGTTATTATAACGTCAAAATATGGATAACCACCCTGTATAACATAGAACGGGTACTCAAATTTAAGATCGCTCCTATTGAAACACTCAATGTCCCTATCGATCTCTGCAGATTAATACTCCAATCAACTCTACAAAAACAAATATTATCATGTTTTTGAAAAAAGCAATAAAATTATTGTATTAATTATTATTAATTAGGTAATTTGTAATTTATTTTTAAATAAGCTATTTAAATGTAAAATGCAAGAGCCTACTGTAGTTTTCTTATATGGGTCAAATGATATTTATATGACCCATTTATTAGATTTTCCTAACCTAATTATACACTATAGTCTACATGCAATACCTAAATTATGTAATTATGTCGACTGTACACTTGATAAGCAGTCGGCAATAATTAAGCAGTTAACACGCAATTTCATTTCGCCTAGTCTTTTCGAAGACCGGTAAACGTTAAGTAAGAGAAATCTGCTGATAAAAGAGGATTTTTCCTAACCTGTCAAATATTTCTTTATTGCCTATGAATAAAAAATACCCTCGATTACGAACTTCAGTTTGAATGGAAACTTTTCAAAAACTTCAATAAACAACCAAACGCAATTTGAAATGAATATAAGGCAGACCTCGAACGATAATATTCCTCTTAAGACGCGGGTTACTCTAAGGCGCCACTTATCCCGATTTCAAAATCTAAAATGATGATAATACGACCGTCTTCCGGAAATATATCAATTTTCTTGGACACTTTGAACGATATCCTTGGCAAGGCAGTTGCTGATTATGATCATATAACTATAGTAGGAGATTTGAATTTAATAATATAATGTTAGAGTAGATATATTGTAAGACAGTCAAACGACAACTGAACTTTAATAATTTTAAACAAGGAATATTCTTAACTTTGCTGATTTGCTGATAAGACGTCTATTGTTGGGAGCCAAGGATCATGTAATCTCGTGCCCCATTTCGAAAGGGACCGTTAATTGTTTTTCCCGTGCGACTTAATTCTTTGGTGATAACATAACACTAAGAAGGAACTAGGTCGTGCGGATATACATTCGTTCCTAACATCCTAACGGCCAAATACTGCGCGTGACGCGACGTTAGCCGAATATATGGGCACGGTAGAATCCGCGCCATCGTCAAATTCCACTCCGCCACTCCCCGCCTGCCCGTTAGACTGGTGCCAGTTTACACTCGTTGCTGGATGCGGACACGATGTTTTTTGTTTTGGTGGATTTCTGAGTAAAATCTCTAATCAACGTAATATTTGTTCACTAGATGAGTGTGAAAGTCCAATGGCAGACAATATATCGTTCATTAGGTGCCCAAAAGATGAAGGAAAGTATGTAATAAGCTTTTATTTAACTTCACTTGTATGTTTGGGTCAAATCTTACAAGTTAAGGTAAATATTTACTTTGCGCACTTTTCGAATTTTGCAAAAAAAATTATGTGACGTGTAGCAGACAGTATTAGAAGTGTTTTGTACCACGTTACATATTGCGCAAAACATCTTTGACGCCAAAAATTGAAAAATAAAAATCACAAATGAGGCCGTTTAGTAAGACATTTAAACGCGAAAACCATAGAGGAATATAAAAGTAAAGAGAGTATTCCTTCCCTTGTAAAATATTGGCACACCGTTTAATGACAATTGACAATAATGACGTATGATGTTTACTTATGCGACACTAAGGGCGGCTTACTGAACTAATGCTAATAATCTATGTTGAC
>JAEQML010063942.1:0-22548 GCA_016904865.1 Pissodes strobi
TCTTTTTTGCGGCTGAACCACTTGGGTTATATTCACCTTTCAAGCGTACAAATGTGTCACGCAAGTTCCGCCATTTTTTTTGTAAAAAACTAACTGAAAATTCTGGATTTTCCCCCAACTCTTGATAAATCTCCAGCCAGAGTTGATCACGTATTGTTTTTGACCTGTCTTTTATTGGAATTCTAGAATCCCATAAAGCAGGTCGTGCCTGTACGCAGGAAATCAATAGCTCCTCCACTGAAACAGTTTTTTGGTCCTCGATAACCTGAAAGCAAATTACACATTGGTTAGTTTATTCTTATTTAATCATCTTGAATGACTTTTTCCTTTTTTATATCTTCTTAATGTACACATTTAACAGATAGTTTTTTTTATTAAGATATTGTTTATTGAATTATATAATAGCAATTCTCTATGGCTAAATCTAATCGAGGACATACAATTTCATAGAAAGCAACTATCAACTAAAGTTCAGATCCCTCTTGTAATAAGCTTTGTCCACTTTTAAATAAATATGGAATACCTAATAATACTAGAGGATCACAAAATAAGGGGGGATATTTTGTGTAGAGGCTATTGATATTGAATAAATAAAAAATGCATACCTCTGTTTCCAACTGACTATTACTTTCCTCTGAATAGAGTTCCATGTTTTATTAATCGGAACAATGCTGTTTGAACAGAAAAACGTTGAAGGATAAACTCCAAAGTCCAAATACGACTCTAATCCAAACAAAAGAAATATTTTATTTTAGATTTTAGCTTAGTTTAAAAACGAGAAGCTAGACTAAATGTCAAATTTCGTGCAAAATTTGGATACGAAAATCTTGGCAAACCAGCCAATAGGAATACAGATATTCTATCCAATAAGAACACTGTCGGACCATCGTATCATCGGATATCGGATGCATGAGAATCCGCCTTAAGGCGGCGTCCCATGCATCCGATATCCGACGGTACGATGGTCCGACGATGCTCCTATTGGTCAACAATTTTTCGCGCCAAGTTTCATCCGAATATTTTAAGAATTAATCCGACGTCGTATGAATTAAAATAATTTTAACTTTTGTCCGATATCGTGTGTTTTTTTGACCTCACTTCTTCAATAATTTTGTCTTATTTTTGGTATATTTTAATTTTTCATTATTTTCGATGCAAAACGAACCATCAACTTGAAAGGCGGCGAAACTACATTTACAAAGCAAATAGTGTGTTGCTTTTATCTGTATTGCTAATTTTAAGAAGGAATAAGCAGAGAAAGCAAAGAAGATTTTGGGTAGGGGATATTTAAAAAAAAACAGAAAAAGTCAAGGGGTATATCATAATCTGCTGCAAGAAATGCGGTTGACCGATAAAGAGAAATATTTTAATTATCTTAGGATGTCAAGTAACACTTTTCACCAGTTCCTGAATATTGTCGGACCAAGATTCACAAAGATGTATTGTATCGAACCGATATCTGCGGGAGAAAGACTTGCTCTAACATTAAAGTAAAACGGATATGCCTTATTAACTAATTTCGATTTTAATAAATGAATTCATGCGTACTTATTTTAGGTTCTTTGCTAGTGGAGACAGTATGATTTCGATCTCTAACGCTTTCCAAATTGTTCATAATACAGTTTCAAAGACTATCAAGGAAACATGTGATGCCATATGGGACTGTTTAAATCAAGATGTGTTGCTGAAACCAACCGAACAATCATAGCTAAACATTGCACAAGGCTTTGAGCAAAGATGGCAACTGCCTCACTGTGTTGGTGCAATTCAGGTAAATATGCTTTATTATTTTCATTTATTGGATTATTTAATGTTGATGGGGATTACATCCCTAGTAAAGATGCAATAATTGATGACATAACAGAGAACATACATTAATCAAACTATATTTTTGCAAAGCTATAGATATTTGCATTTTTAGGCACCTCCAAAATCTGGATCCACCTTTTATAATTATAAAGGTACACATAGTATTGTGTTATTGTCCCTGTGTGATGTGAATTACAAATTCACTTTAGTTGACATTTTAAAAACTATTATAGGAAAGCTTATTACATCAAATGATATAAACCTCCCTGAACCAACTCCGCTAGGGCAGGAGGGGCATCCAATGCATTATTACATTGCGGCTGATGAAGCATTTCAACTTTCATTATGCGACCTTACGCAGGTCGTTTTCTGCACCAAATCAAACGCATTTTTAATTACAGATAAGAACTGAAGGCCTAGTTTTTGCCCTATTAAACAAATTAATTTTAAGAATATTTAAGAAGTTCCAAATGTCATAGAGGATTTTGTGTTTCTTAAAAAAATATCCATCAGGATTATTTATTAATTCAAGATTTTAACAATTATTAATGACTAACTGAGATATCAAAGCTTTCACAAAGTAAAATTTTCATGGAATACCAAAGCAGGTATACAACATCAATTCCTAACTAAGAAGCTTGCCAACTACAAGCCTAGTAACCCGGGCCTCTCTGGCACCTCTTCAAGTGCCAAGACAGGGGTACGTCACTCTTGTAGCTTGTATCACAAGTATGAATCTCTTCGTGAGTGGTAAACGAACTCATACTTTCCTTCACATACAGGAGACATTGCAGAATATACTACGATGGAACAGAGAGTGTACCCAGCGCCTTGAAAGCCAATCTATAATCCTCCCTGAAATGCATACCCGAGAGTATTCTCACAGCTTTTCATTATAATACATTTTTATTTTTAATTGTGACATGTTTATATATTAATTCTATGTTATACCATTTTAATCATAGACTAGAATTTGTTTATTTTATGACTTGTGGAAATACTGATATGAATAAATTGAGTATTTTAATTTTTTAGATTATGCAGAGGACGTAGGGTTATCGAAAATGTATTTGGGATCTTAGCATCAAGATGGCGCATTTATAGGAAGGAAATAATTGCAAGTGAGTCCACTGTAGTAGCTATTGTGAAAGCTACAGTTTGCCTACATAATTTTTTGATGAATTGTAAGCAGAATGAGTATTTTACAACTCTTAGTGTTGACAAGGAAAATGATCAAGGAGACATAATTAAAGGAAAATGGCGAAACAATGAAAATGCGAACCTTCTCCCTATAAAACGAACAGGCACCAACATGTATAGCAGAATTGCATAGCAAATGAGGGATAAGTTAGCAAGATACTTTACAAATGAAGGAGCAGTTTCATTTCAGTGGAATAAGTAAATTAAAATATGTTTACTTATCGTAGTTTGTTTTTAATGTTTAGCTTTTTATTCGAAACGTGAATTTTATTCCCACAATAATTGGTATAATATACCTATTGTACAAACATGAATAAACACTTTCATTCAGTCGAAAAAATCACATTCATATGAACTTTTTATAGGACAAGTTTCTAAATAAAATTAATGACAAATCATACAAAACCTCGAGTGAACATTAATTGTTTAGATAACCTTTTAAGAACAACAATAAGGGTGTATTAACTGGAGCATTGATCAGTTAAAAAAAAAGTTCTTTGAAAACTAGGACGCATGCAACACAACAGATATTTTATATTTAAAATTGTCCAAGGTTTAAGTCTTACTTTCTAAAAAACCATTTCAAACTTAACAATGCTCCAATTACAAATTAACACACCATTATCATTTTTCATTCTATTTTGTAAAGCTTCATTCATCTGTGTAACTCACATGTTTTATATAAAAAAAAAACAAAAATAAATATATTTATATGGCTTATATTATAAATAACACTAAATACATTCAATAGTAACTGGTAAACTATAATATACTAAACTAAATTATAATAGCAAATACCAGTAATTTGTTACTTCAAAAATTCCTTCGATCCACCATATGCTAATTGCAGCAATCTTATTTCAATGATTGTTCTTGGCTGTTGGGGCATTTGAGCGAGCATTTCCGAAATTCTTACGCATATCGGGTTTATAGGGAAATTAGAGGCTTCTGGCAAAGGACTGTTTATTTTGTTTAGGGCCTCAATAATGGCCCCTTCTATTTTATGTGGTGCTGCTTTCCGTTTTGATTCGATTGCTATTGTTTCTGTTTCATTTAACGTAGGGGATATTATGGGGGATAAAGTGTGACTCGTGCTTGGAACTGGTGACATTAAATTTGTTGTAGTGGGTCTGTAGTTTAGTGTGTCGTTTAAAAACGTCATACTATCAAAGAACTCCTACTTCCTTTTCTTGCTGCTAGCAGACCCACTGGGAGTGTATACTCTCCCTTTAAACGAACATACGTGTATCTTAAGTTTTTCCACTTCTTCACTAGATATTCGGTTGAAAACTTTGAATTTGAACCAAGTTCATCGTAAATTTCAAGCCATAGCTGGTCTCGAATAGTTTTAGACCGTTCTTCCAGTGGTAGCCGAGAATCCCATAATGGAGGTCTAGCCATCACACAACTGATTAACAGTTCTTCAACTGTGGTTTGTTGATCGTGGCCAGTATCCTGTAATCAAATCACAAATAAATTAGCATACTGTTAAAAAAATTGCTAACAAGTTTTTACTCACCTCCATCTCAATATGGATTTCCTCAAAATCTTCTGAAGCGATGTAGGTATAACGGTAACTAATTATTTTTTAATGTGAAAAATAAAAACAATACTTTACAATGAAAAACCCTCTCTTAATACGGTAAAAAAAATACAAGACAAAACAAGAAACAAGAGTCCAAAGAGAAACGTCAATGAAGACAAGCAGTTTTTTGTTGGTTAGTTGCTGAACTTTTCTTCTTCTGTCTCTGACGGATTTCGAATCCGAAAATCGGATGCATGTGACTTGCATTGTTGGTCACAAAAGTAAGGTTTTTTCGGCTATCGGACGTCGAAAATCGGATGTATATGACGCCGCCTTTAGTCTTAACCATGACGCTTCGCCGGAGTGGCTCATTAACGGGCGCTTGTCGGCAAGGCACTTACTTCAACAAATTTAACACTGATTACCGTATCAGTTTATTTACTGTCCGACGACAGCTTGCTGTTAACGTTTACACGGACTAACCCTTAATGACAAGACTATATTTTTTAGTACCGCTCATTCGGTATATCCGTTCGCCAAAGTATCCTAAGCAACAGAAAATGAGCGGAGTAATTAAATGCGAAATTTTCTAAAACCTGACGATTTTAAATCTTTCCGTTTCTGTAAGGTTTACAATATTCATAACTAAATTATTTTCTGGAATTGGGTGCCTACTAAGGTAATCCACGTGATTCATTTTACATCCCTGGCGATATTCAATGTCAAAAGTAAAATCTTGGATTTCAAACCACCACCTCGCAATTCGCGGCATTAAGTCTTTTTTAATTGCTGTTGCCCGCAAGGCCGCACAATCTGTAAATACTGTAAAATGTTTTCCTAAAAGATATGTTCGAAAATTTCGCAAAGAAAATACAACGGCCATTGTTTCTAATTCGTAGGAATGATAGCGCCCTTGTTCATAAGTACATTGTTTACTGAAATACGCTACAGGGTGCCACATCACTATATTTCTGTAATAATATTCCAGCTATGCCAGTACTACTAAACATAAACATAAACATATTTATTAAATCCTTGGACTTTACAGGTAACAAGTATGGATCAAGTCAAAGTGTCGGCGCATTGCTAATAATGGGCCGTATTAGAGTTTATTGTTGTACATATAAAACTATAGGTATAATAATACAAACATTATTTGATACATATATAATAGAACTAATGGAAACGTGAAAAGTAGCAATATTGCTAACCTATACATCCAGATATTCGTGAACATTATAGAAACTATAGCTTATTAAATATTCTTTGACAGACCTTTTAAAAGCGTTTCCATTCAGTTCGTGCTTAAAATTATCTGGCAGTTTATTGTATATTTTCGCACCAATATAGTAAATATTATTTTCAACAATACTAGCATCGCAGTGCAACTGGATTGGTCGATTATTGTCAAATGTTTTTAATACAGAGGAGCCGGATAAAATGCTTTTAATTAGTTGAAATTCTTCGTCCTATCCTGTAGTCCAAGACCAAATGGCATTTTTCTTTAAAAGTGTTGTTAATGGCTGACTAATAAATGCATAATTAAATATAAATTTCCTAAAGTAATTAGCTAACCCACAGAATTGGAGGTTTTAATTTCACAATAGCTTGCACTTTCTGTCTGTTTGGGCGCACACCATCTTCAGATACGTAATATCAGTTGTTATATGTCAATTTAGCATAAAAACATGTAACAGATAGAGGTCAAATAAAGTCAGTTATTACACCTTTAATCCTAGATCTATTACTAGACTATGATACTACTTACTCCTTTGGATCCTGCCTTTTATCGAGCTGTTAGAGGAATAGATTGAAAGCACGGTAGTTGTATACGTAACTTGATTTTCTCTGGTTAATATCACTGGCTTAGCACATAATCATTCAATAGATCGTAACGTCTTCTGCTTGCTATCAATTAAACCTCTTACCTGCGAATAATTTCCTTTTCGAGGATAATAGACATTAAAAAGGGTCTCATGAATGTCAGAAACATTGGTTTTGGGATTTCTCGGTTATTATTCCTGGGTTTGTTTGTAAGGTACGTTTAGGTCCGATTGATCACAGATTTATGCGTTGGTGTTGATTTGGTGTTAGGAGTTTTAAATGGCGGCCGTTCGGAATGATTTAGTTGTTGGTTGTTTGGTCATTGTCAACGGTGGAATTATCATTGGACTTCTTTGTCCTACCAGCAATGCATAATCACATACAGCCTTAGATACGTTTCATTGCATATTGCAGATGTTAGTAGATTTGGTGGCCACCGGCTGGTGTATTTTGCGGAGGTTGCAGGACAGTGTAAAGCGGGCCTATGGGCCGAGTTTTTCTAGCTTTTTAACATTAAATTTCACGATATAGGTAGTCGTTTTTGACCTGATACTCTTTCTTCAAAAACCCTTCAAGGAGGTAGTGCGTATGCCTGATAAAATGTTTAAGAATTTTTAATTCACCCTAAGGGGGATTATACTTATTTCGGGTATAAAGTGGCATAGTTACTAGGTTGTTGTAGTAAATGGCTTGACTGTGGATTGGTCGGATTTTGCCTGAAGTCAAGTTTTTTGTTGGTAACTTGCCACGTGCAGTGGATTCTGGAACAAAGTACGCCGTTTCCTTCCTCGAGGAATGCCTGTAGGAGAGAGAGCATTGCTCCCAATTCGTCATTACCATCGAAAAACCCTACGTAGTTAGGTAAATAAATATACATATCTTATATTTTGTACATACTCATTTATTTTCTGTACAGGAAATTTTTTTCTATCAGAGTGTAAGTTACTGCATTATAGTTTTCTAACGGGTCTCAGAGGGGATTGAAATACTACACAATACTGCTATGTAGAGAGTGTTACTTTTGAAAAATTATTAATTCTTGCACGTATAACATGCAATGTCGTCAAACAAAAGATAACTTGGGCATAGAACAGGCATAGCATGACTAATTATACTCATTACTTTTGGGGAAAACAAGGGTATTAAATAATAGTTCTTGATACCGTCCTCGGTATCAAAATTGCATTCGAGCACTCCTAGCTGATTCTTTGTCTTTATGGGCACCCGTGTTGTATAATATTGTATAAAGTTGTATATAATTTTTGATAAATTTCTTTTCTTCTTTGAATTTTGGCTTACGAGAACTTGTAAAGCCTACGTAAGCTTAGTAAATTTAGATTTAATATTAATGACATAAATGGACAAGCTTTGTTCTTGCCTGAGGGTCTGAACTCTTCAAAGAGCAAACAGTGGTTATATTATTGGTCAGTTTTCTTTGTATTTTATGTCTATCACCTGTAGGGTGATATGATATTGGTTTTATTATGACCTTCGCATTTTGGCAAGACGACTGTCATTATTATTTTTAAATACTCTCATTATTATTTTTAAATACTCTTTGAGTGGAGATTATTCTGAAAGAGGAGCTGCCTGAAATTGCAGTAAGAGAATGCATACTTAGCGCTTGTTCTCTTTCAGGGTGTTTATCGAGAGCCAGTTTGTTTTAAGAGCCAGCTTATGGGAGCTATTTTTGCTTGGAGTTGGGTGTATGGAGCAAGCTATTTTGTTTGGAGCGAGCTTTGCTTGAAGAGAGACTAAGTAGCTAACCAAGTAGCTACGAGGCTTAGGTTTATTTATGTACAACTGCGAGTCGTCTACCATGGTAAACGCGCACAAAGTTAGTAGATACTATTAGACGGATAACTTTTAATTACTAGTATAAGAGATGAGAAAGAAATAGATAACTCTAAGCTAAAAAGTTGTAAAAAATAAATAAATTGCAACAACGCAAGTAAGAAGACAAATAAATAATATGTTAATTCTATTTTAATAAAAGACTACACTATGTAAATATTATTGCGTAATTGTCAGGATGGATTGACTGATGGTCGAGGTACTGGCTAGCGCGCATAGTCGGGTTAACCTATAATAAAGAAAAAGTATGTGAGTGTCCGTTGACTTTGTTATATTCAGTAATAAAGAGTTCAATAACCATTCGAACAATCACCAAATACAATACATTGTATTCCAACACTTTCCTGACATGTGCATCATCAAGGCATGGTGACTAGGAGTTTGAAATATGGTCACGAGGGGATTAAACGCGCGACGTGACCCCTGCCTAGTTACCACCCTTGAAGAACGTAAAGGGATTAAACGCACAATACGTCACACATAGCCAGACGAAAAGGGCTGACTCGCATTACGTCTCTCACTTCTACTAGTACTGAGCCGTGCAATGAGCATGAAGGGATTTAACAGCGCGACATGCTCTCTCCAGATACTAGAGCTTGACCCCGAAGGTCGAATCTGAGTTGTGCAATGAGCATGAAGGGATTTAACAGCACGACATGCTCGCTCCAGATATAATTATGTTCGTACGAATTATTATTAAACTAGCATAAAGGCAAATTGTTTTATATTGAACATAGAAGCTATTAAATATCATTAAATAATTACGCTTAATATGGACACATCAAATTATAAGTCAAAAGACACTCTGTGATAAGCTCACCTGAATATTTCACGTTGTTTCGACCCACAGTTCTCAAAATAGTCTCGTTCTATTATCTACGCTCTACGGTACAAGAAGGGATACCTAAATCCGGTGAAATTCGGAGTTTAAATATTAATGTGTCAACGGGAATGACAAGGACCAGTACCGTTAGGTAATTTATTACCTGGATAATATAAACGTACGATACCGTATCCCCATACATTTTGCTCGTATTTTATTGCTTATAAGAACGCGCTTATTGTATTTTATTAAAACTGCAATTAAATTAGATAGAAATAAAATATGATTCTTACACTAGTATGATGAGACGATAGAGGACTTATGTAAATTGTGATTATTGATAATTTGTTGAACTTGGTTTGATCTTTCGTAATCATTTGGTGTTTTATTGTTACTTCCGTTATAGCTAAAGCATGCCTAATAATTGTTCAATCATTATTTATCTAATTCACTTCTATTATAACGCAATTTTAATACAAATTACTGTCTATATATTTATGAGCATATAAATTATTACTTGTTTCCAGTTGAGCTCTTTTGCCTGTTTTATATTTATATTATTTTGATTATTGGAAGTAATATGACAACACGTTAACGTCAAACTAACGAACGCCAATAAACTTAAACCTGCACGAACGTTACCGTCTTTTATTTGCTCTGAAATACCTCAACCAAACAAGTGTGGTTAATAGTTGTCGGGATTTTAAATCGCCCTTATGTAGCTGATAGTCGTCGATTTTGGAACACCCTTATAGACCGAGGACCTTCTAGTTTGGGTCTGCGGATTTGGTTATTCCAAACTGGTGGCGCCCTGGTCAATAGTAAAGCCGGGAACACACTCTCGACACGCCACGCCACTCTGCGAGCTAGCGCGTTCCGTGGCGTGGCGTAAAATTTTTGGTTATGGAAACACACTATGGGCAAGCAGTCACTGCGACGTACACCACACATCAGCTGATTGCGTTTATTTCGCAATTTAATTTTTTCTCTCAGTAGCAGTGTTTATAGAAAATATGGAATACGCCAGCAGTACCGATTCTTCTGATTGGGAAGAGGAATTGGAAGAAGCTGCAGTCTCTATCTATATATTAGAAAATAAGGCAAGTCATAGAGCATCCTGGGTACACGAAATTAACCAAAGAAGATAAGAATTGGGCTAATTTCATAGGCTGGTATAATTATTAATTCATATTATGGATGTATTCTTATCGGATCCATACATGGAACTACATGTAAAGACTATGTACTAACATGTACTACAAAGCATGTACTCCATCTTTATTCAAACGACCTAATATTTCCAGTTTCTAAGCCAATCTTTCGTAAGAAAAAGTTTTGTCGACGAAAACATTTTTCTTATGTCAGGTGTGTCACTTTATTATCTACAAATCATTCAATAAATAATTCATTTAGTTACCAGAAATTTTTAATTCCCGTCCAATTTCCTCCCAGGACGTCTGTCTCATATGATCATCCCTGTAATCTCGGCATTTGACGTTGTATAAACAAACATTCATGCTCTCGCACCTTTTCAATAAGTAAGTCAGCCATTTTAGGATTAAAATCGCATTAAAAAGTACTGAATAAATTAACCGAATTCGCTTTTTGGCGCCTCAGTGCTCACCACACGTGGCAACAAAAGTGTGGATTTCCACATGCTGCAGCATGCATGGAGTGTGACGTCAGCGTGGCGTGGAGTGATTTCCGTGCCGTGCGGTGTGTATGTTTCCGGTCCATATAAAAGCATTGTTTTAGAAGCTCCGCACTTTTTGCATAGCACGCCACGCCACTCTGCGAGCTAGCGCGTTCCGTGGCGTGGCGTAAAATTTTTGGTTTAGAAACACACTATAGGCAAGCAGTTGCCGCGACGTATACCACAAATCAGTTGATTGCGTTTATTTCCCAATTTAATTTTTTCTCGCAGTAGCAGTGTTTCTAGAAAATATGGAGTACGCCAGCAGTACCGATTCTTCTGATTGGGAAGAGGAATTGGAAGAAGCTGCAGTCTCTATCTATATATTAGAAAATAAGGCAAGTCATAGAGCATCCTGGGTACACGAAATTAACCAAAGAAGAGAAGAATTGGGCGAATTTCATAGACTGGTTCAAGAATTGGAATCTCATCCACAGAGATTTCACATGTACTTTCGAATGCAAAAAGAAGAATTTGATTTTTTACATGACTTAATTAAGGACAATATTTCAAAGAAAAACACCTTTTTTAGAAAATCGATAGGCACCAGAGAGAGACTAGCAGTATGTTTAAGGTAATTATTTATTAATACTGGTTTTTACCTAACACTATTAAAACAGAACTACATTAACAAAGAAAATACAAATATATAGAATATGCATGGCGTTATACACCGATTTAAAAATATGAAAGAAAATTATATGAAACGTTTACAAATCTGTTAAGTTATATTCCTGATCTTCATCGCGAAAGTTGTTGGTACCAGTACGTGAGAAATCTTTGTGATTAGTTGAATCAGAAAGCAATAACATGCTGGTGTTTTGTGTATTTAATGGCAAGAAAGAGTTTCTGTTGGTGCCGGCAGATGAAGTTCCAGAAAGAGGAATAATTTGCCCAATCGCATTTTCCTGTAAATTTTGGCATACATTGGTATCATTTATAACAGGTGACAAGAGCGTAGAATAGGATGATGAACTGGAGGGACAAGAACTATTCGTTATATATATAGGCCTCTGATTTTTTTCAGAGGTTCCCTCAGATATCACGAAAGAAGGGGGGAGATTAAAAGTTGATGGATAAGTATTACTTATGCCGGAAGTTTGCGACCCAAGATCCATCTGGGCCTTATTAACCTTTTCAGCATTATTTATTTCAGCTTTTAGAATAATGTTACTTATTTCAAGTTTAACTCTTGCTTGCTCAAGTTGGGGTAAACGCTTAGCGGTTTTGGACATGCTTAAATAAAAAAATATCTGATTCGTCAAATTCGGTAGGGTTAGTAGATTTAACAGGTACTGACATATTATTTTCTTTCATATTATATCTTTGCTGTCTTATTTCGGAATTCTTTTTCATCACTTCAACCATCTGCTGTGCTGGGCTTCGAACGGCCTGCATTTTTTTGTTTCGTTAATTCGAATAGGCGTTGGGTAGATGCCGAAGGAGCAATCTCGTTTTGTTGCAAAGAAGGGACCAGCAACTCAGATTGTGAAGTTTCGTCGTCCGGTTTACCATCAGAAATAAGCTCATTTTCTTGGAAATTATCCCGGGGATCATGCACAGATGATTCCTCGAGATTATTTTCCGGTTGCTGGGTTGATTCCTGTAGGTTAATGTATGTTCTGAAACGAGACATT
Source organism: Pissodes strobi (assembly GCA_016904865.1). Taxonomy (NCBI): domain Eukaryota; kingdom Metazoa; phylum Arthropoda; class Insecta; order Coleoptera; family Curculionidae; genus Pissodes; species Pissodes strobi. The sequence continues at coordinate 12,366 of JAEQML010063942.1, forward strand.
TAAATTAAATTAAAATCAAACCGACTTTAAAAAAAAACAACAAGAAAATGGAACTAAACAATAATTAACAATTGATTAATCCAATAGCATGGGCGTAGACAAGGCCGCAGTAGTGGCAAATTTTGGGGGGCCACGCCCAATTTTTACACAAAAGTCATGAGTCGGTTAAATTCCCAGGGGGGGCCACGGCCCCTCCCTGTCTACGCCCATGTCCAATAGTTAGTTGGATTTGCTCACTTTCTGTTTTCTAAAAATGGCAGTATAAAAGACATTTGATACTCATATTTCCATGGAGCTATTTTCTTTGCTGCTTGGCCACTTTTTGTACTACGACGTCTACTTACGGCGCTTGTATAACATTTTCGTAACTTGTCCCAAGATTCTTTTGCTTCTGTAGCTAAAATTAAACAAATTGTTTCAGGTTTTTGGCGACCGGGAACTCATTCCGATCTATCGGCTTTAATTACCGCCTTGGTTTTAGCACAGTTAGAGAAATTGTAAAAGATGTGTGTGCAGCTATTTGGAAGAAGTTACAACCCATCGTAATGTCTACGCCAACATCAGAATTATGGGTAAAAATAGCCGAGAAGTTTAAGGAGTTATGGAATTTTCCAAACTGTGTAGGATCTGTAAATGGAAAGCATGTAAATCTGCAGTGTCCCATTAATAGCGGGTCTACGTTTTTTAATTACAAAGGTTGCAATTCGGTTGTACTGATGGCACTTGTCGATGCCGAATACAAATTTATTGCTGTTGATGTTGGTTCATATGGCAGAAACAGTGACGGAAATGTGTTTGCTAATTGAGGAGCAGACATTCAAAAAGTGTTAAGTCCTGTAGACAAAAATTTGGTTATTCGCAATAAACTGCTGCATGTTAATTAATTTGTTTTTTTTTTCGAATTATAGTACTGATTGTTGTTGTTAGGTTAAAAGTAAAAATAAAAAGTTGTTGGAAAATACCGGAGGCTGTTTTAGGGGTTTTTTAATGTTATAACCGATTCACAAAACTCCTTTTGAAAGTCATTAAGAAACTTAAGCACTTTTGATTGTCTAAATTGTTATTAAACCCTTTTGATTGTCAAAAAATTGATCTAAACTATCATAATAACTACTAATTTTACTATTTTTAATTTATTTAAATACAACACAAAGTTTTAAACAAGTAAAAATAAGTGTATTAATACTGTCCCTAAGAAACGACAGTAAAGTATGTATGGTAAAAAAGCAAATTTATAGCTTAATCCCACCATCATCGTTTTCACATTCACAAACGTATTCTGTTTCCTCGACCTCACGATCCTCAGCAAGTAGTTCCTCGTTATCTTGATTCATTGAAATAATAGGAGAGAGCCATTCCAAATCGGGATCTTGACGCCAGTTTGGTGATGCGAGCTGGACCAGTAGCTTTCTCAAGCTGGCATTTTTTTTTGGTTTTATCTGATGATTCAGCGAAATTTCCGAGAAATTTATGTTGCTTAATTATCTTCCCTTTTTTAATAACGTTTGGAATTTTTTGGTAGGGTCATCGTTGCGGTAAAAATTTTCCGTTTTAACAACAACACGGTTTTCTAATCTTTTTATTATTATTCGCTTTGCCTCTGAAATTCCTTGAAGTTTATGAAGAGAGTTTATGGGTTTTTTAATATCGTACATTTTCCAGTCACTACCAAGCTTGCGAACAATGCCAACTTTTGAATAAAGCTCGTAATACTGCTCTGGCGACTTTATGATACTATGAGCTCTAATAAGTTTTTCCACTCTACCATACACTCTATCCGCGGGCATGTATGAATGGCCTCTGACTGGAAAGAAGATTGTTATAGACTTTACTGTTGCAGGTGCTTTACTTTGAAGCCACACCATTAGCATATGGACGATATGACTGTTCTTATTTTGCCCCGAACAACCGTCGGAAAACAGTCTCACGTATGATATATCAGCAGAAAAGCTAAAGCTGCTTAAAAAATCCAATAAAGCAGATCCGATTTCAGTGCAACCTCGAGCAGCCTGATTTTCTAGCCAAGTATAAAATATTGGGTTGCGTGTGAAAACATTAGTGACGCAGAATGCATAAAAAGAAAGTTGTTGGGCATAAAATGCTTCTCCGATTGGTACCTTTGGCAATACTTGGACTTGCTGCAAGTCAAAACATAGAGACAGAGTATTTTCGGGTGTTTCCTTTAAAAACTGATAGAATTGCTTGGCTCTCAGCTTATGAACCCGTAAATTTGCCATAAGATCGTTTTTTTCTTGCTGGTTATTCTCAAGTTGTATTTGTCTTTGATGCCTAACGCAAAAACTGCATACATCAGTCGCCGGACTACCAAACCCGATATTAAATTCCCGATTAAATATGCGGCTGAAATATTTATAATTAACTTTGTATTGAGGGTCCACTGAATCGTTGTATAACTTGTGCAAAATTGTAATATTTAATTCCGATGACAAATAAAACTACGAGATTTCGCACGACCATAATGACTTTCAGTCCCTTTCAACTGACCTGTAAACGAACGTACTTTTAGTCTTTTTGGCAAGAATGTTCTTGATTTTGAGTCGCCCGCCCTATTTTCAAATATTCCTTCGCCACTTTTCATCTGTTTAGCTATAGTTTGTGTTCTTTTTTGACTAATACTAAATACTTTAAGCCACATTTTTTGGCAAACGTCTACATCTCCATTGTTTGTATTCAATTTATATTTTACTGCAACTTTTCGCCTTATTTTCGTATCAGTTTTCCTGTCCCTTCTTCGTTTTGGATTCGAAATAGTCATTAAATGCGACAATATAGTATCCTGTTTTATTTTATTTGGGCTTTTAAAAAACTTTTTGCGACAAGACCGCACCTCATCTTTGGTGACTGAGCTACATTTGAAATTTTCGCCCACTTTGTGATTGCAGGGAATATTGAAGTGTGTCATTTCAGGATCTTTATCGCCATATCTACAAACAAATAACACCCATGCAGTCCCTACTAAACTATTAAATAATATGTAACAACATACCTTTCTAATTTTCCTCGTTCCCTAGAAGTTAGAATTGATTTTCTTTCCCTCGTTCCTCTATCTGTTTCTCATATAACATGTTCTTCATCCATCTTTAACTTTACAAACACAAGTTTTAAACTAAATCACTAATTTAAGGCTTTATTAAAAGGTAAATAATATTTCGTACGACAACACGGCGGCGATCGTAAACAGCAGTTTATCAATTTTGACATTCAAATGGCTGTACGTCCCTTATAACAGGACTTTACGCGTTTTGTTTGTCACACGCGCCTGAATTTAATGCTATTTGAAAGTCCAAGTGATATTTCCTATACGTTATATGTGGGATTTAAGTTAATTTGAAAGTCCAATATCTTATTAATTCATAGGAGTGACAATTGACAGATTTTAGTAGTTTTTGCGGGTTTTTTAAAAATTGGACTTAACGCCTTTTGAAAGTCTACTCCTCAATTCTTCTTTAGGAAAATCATTACGAAATAACACATTTAATATTCCAGAAAAAGTACCTTTAATCGAAAATGGAGAGCCACAACCACATGTCGTTGTTGGAGATGAGGCATTCCCCTTGACCACGTACCTACTTCGCCCATATGGAAAGCACACATTAGGTGGTAACGAAGCAAATAAGATATTTAATTACCGTCTCTCTAGGGCCAGAAGAGTCGTTGAGAATGCCTTCGGAATATTAGTGGCACGTTGGAGAATCTTTAAAAGACATATGGAAGTGCAGCCAGACATGGCTGATAAAATAGTCTTAGCTTCATGTTGCCTCCATAACATGTTGTGCGATAAACATGATTTTGAAGCTGAATCATTGCACCAACCAAAATCGGTCTTACAAAACCTGAATCCGACAAGACGAAATTCAACTGAAGCTGCTTACCAAACCCGAGAAGCATTTAAAGAATATTTCCTTTCACAGGAAGGAAGTGTACCGTGGCAAATCCAAGTGGTACGGAAAGGAATGGTTCATAATAATTAACAGAAAAAAATATTGTGGGTCGTTATCGACTGTGTGACACGTGTATCATTACTATCAACTCTCCGTCGATAAACTGCTGCAAATGTTTTGTATTATTCATTTATTAGAAATTTACGTTCTTGATCAAAGTTGATGTATAAAATAAAGCAAATAAAAACTTTTTAGGATTAACGATTTTATTAGAGTCGTCAGGACATACAAAGAAAATCGCTGCGAATTTTGAAGTTTTTGCATACCTAATTTATTTAAAGTTTTTAGTTTTAAGCTTATTTAATTTTGACAGTATTTTACTCAGCAACCCTAAACACCACCAAGTCCCAAATTTAAAACAAATCTGTACATAAATAGTAAACTTTGCTATTTTGGATCGCCCATCTTAAACTTTTTAAGTCTGAGTTAAAAATCATAAAATTAAAGTCAGCAGCCTTATACCTAAGTACCAAGATTGAGACAAATCAGTTTATAAATGGAATTGTCCGACATTTTGGATCCGCGGTGTTGATTTTTTAAGGTTGAGTCAAAAATGATAATCAGCTACCTCAAACGCTCCCCTAGTTCCAAGCTTGAGAAAAATCCGTTCATAAATGGGAAAATCTGCCATTTTAAATCCCCGTTTTGTTTTTTTTATGTTTGAGTCAAAATTTGTATTCAGCAACCTTAAACACTGCCGAGTTTCCAGTTTGAGACATCGGTTAATAAGAAAGTCCGCCTTTTTGCATCCGCCATTTTGAATTTTTTTGTCCTGACAAAAGTATAAAATTGTATTGTCACCAAAATCTTATGCTACTACAAAATTTCAAATCTCTAGTAATAAAAAACGATTACCCGATCTGATAGAGACAGGATAGCCAGGGTCTCTGAAGTTAAATAAAATCGTTTAATAAACGATGCTATCTATAGGTTTATTTAAAAAAATTCAAGCAAAAGCATGTACTCTTATCGGATTCATATTATGAATTCGTATTATAATAATTATTAATTCATATTATATCGGATTCATATTATGAATGTATTCTTATCGGATTCATACATGGAACTACATGTAAAGATTATGTACTAACATGTACTACAAAGCATGTACTCCATCTTTATTCGAACTCAAAGGACCTAATATTTCCAGTTTTTAAGCCAAACTTTCGTAAGAAAAAGTTTTGTCGACGAAAACATTTTTCTTATGTCAGGTGTGTCACTTTATTAGGTTTATTCTGGCAGCGATTTCAAACGGTTTCAAACCATCCGGAGTTTGTAATCGCTGCTAGAACAAACCTATTATCATCACATAATAATTCAATAAATTCATTTTTCTACAGCCGCGCGCAAAATAATTAATTACTAAATTGAAATGAAATCGCAAAATCGACAAATGCCGTGGATCCTTATTTTGCGCTCTAGCGCGAACATGTCAAAACTGACAGTCATTTGCAAATTTCAGAATAAGTATAGAAAAAATTTGAATTCAATTTTAAAAAATGCGGCTGTAGAAAAAGTTCTGTGTGTTTTTTGAGCGCAAAGTAAGATTGCCATTTTCGACACGTTCTTTCTCAAGCGGCAAACCGTTACTTTGCGCTCTAAATACACAAATAACTATTACTTACCAGAAATTTTTAATTCTCGTCCAATTTCCTCCCAGGACGTCTGTCTCATATGCTTATCCCTATAATCTCGGCATTTGACGTTGTATAAATATTCATGCTCTCGCACCTTTTCAATAGTTAATTCCTCCATTTTAGAATTAAAACCGTATTAAAAATTTCTGAGTAAATGAACCGAATTCGTTTTTTGGCGCCTCAGTGCTCACCACGCGTGATAACAAAAGTGTGGATTTCCACATGCTGCAGCATGCATGGAGTGTGACGTCAGCGTGGCGTGGGGTGATTTCCGTGCCGTGCGGTGTGTGTGTTTCCGGTCCATATAAAAGCATTGTTTTAGAAGGTCCGCACTTTTTGCATAGCACGCCACGGTACGCGCTAGCTCACAGAGTGGCGTGGCGTGTCGAAAGTGTGTTCCCGGCTTGAGTAATTGACCCACTCCCATGCCGACGAGCAAGTCGGAGTACACATATTGCGCTGGCAGCATCCTTAAGGGTAGATACTAACTTATTCATCATATCTTGCTAACACATTTAAAAGGGTTTTACGCGCAACACAATGAGTACAAATTTATATTTTGCCAGTTGCAAGGTTAATCCATGTTTTTGTAAGACTTGAAGTACATTGCATAATTTTACAAATCCTTATTCGAGAGTTTTGGAAGGAATATCATCCAAGTACGGGAATGCTGTTCCTGCTTTTAGTTCATTGATAATTTGGCTCATTAATCGTTGGAATACAAAAGACGCATTACATAAACCAAAGCTTATGCGCAAATATTCATAATGGCCTTCCGAAATGATAAAAATAGTTTTTGAAATACTATCGGGTGCCATTGGTATTTGATGATAGCCAGAAAACAGGTCATGTAATGTTAAATATTTAAAGTTTACAAGTTTGTCAATTTGATCGTCAATTAAGGGAATGGGCCACTTTTGTTTAACAGTTAAAGAATTAAGTTTTCTATAATCCACGCATAGTCTTAGATCGCCATTGTGTTTTGGAACAAGAACAATAGGGCTAGCATATGGAGATGTAAGTATGCATGACTTTTAGTTTTTGTTTGTGATGCTCAGAAAGTCTATATGGATTTTACGACACCGGAATTTGAACTAGTTAATCCAATGGTCATTTGAAAGGTTTCTGTTTTTCCTATTTCACTTAGTTAGTGGCAACACATTTTCTATACCTATTTAACAGTTCTACTATAGTGCTCTTATTTTATTTACTACGGCTAATATCCTTTTCTAACAAAATTCTTGCGTACGTCAAATACTTACTACAGAAATGTCTACACAAGTATTGAATTTAATTTCACGCCGTTTTTCTATAATGTTACATGTGGTTGTCCTAAATAATTATTTTCAACCAATATATCCGCCGGACACATTGAGTCAGGTACTACGACAAGTCCGACAACGGCACTTACCGAATCGATAAACAGTTTAGCAGGGCATATGTTTTGAGCCTCATAAATTTTACCTGAGAAAGATTTCAAAAAGCGAGGTGAACTCTTTACTGTTTGGAGTTTAACCAGTGACTAGAGGAACTGGTCCGAATATGGGCCCCCATTTTAATTTTTTGAAATTACTTTTTTATTTTTTCATTTTTACAATATGTAAAAAGGTTAATGTACGTTGTAAAGACCTAGTAAATAACACCCAACGTTATTTTTTCTCAAAACCGTATTATGTATTTATAATAACAAATAAAGTAAAATAGTGCACATTTCTGACATCTAACTAGAGGGTATTATATTATTATAACGACAAATGGGTAAATACCCAGAAAATAAATGAAAAATAATCCTATTCGCAAAAAAGGTGTTACAAAACTACTGGCAAAAAATCGCATAGGAATCCTTCTCAGCCCCGCACTGTTCATGTGCCCATAAAAGACACATAAGACACTGGACGCAAACTTCTCCCCTAGTGTCTTGAGAAAAGGGTTCATCACAAAATAAACTTTTTGCGTCGTTGTTTTCAGGGACCAACTAACCAATTTGGTCCATGTCAAGATCATCACTTACAGGTGCAAATTCCTCTTCTCCATCCTCTTCCGAGCTTGATTCTTTGTTTTCAACTCTAGTTTTTTTTGTGGCCTTCTTACGACTTTCTGGAATTAGTTTTCCCTTTCCTTTTTTTGTTTTGTTTAATTTTTTAATTGATATTTCTAGCTCTGTTTTATAAGGGGACGAAGTTATAACTTGTGATTTGGAAGGCTTTCGTCCCCTTGTATTCGCTCGCTTCCTAACCAGTGGAACAGGCGAAATATCAAATGGACTGACTATGGTTCTTGAACAGTCATCGGATTCCACTCGCCTTGATTTCATCATTGCTGAAGTCTCCAACTCGTCTCCCCTTCTTGGTTCAGTATCTAGGTTTTTTGAACAACCTGGTTGTGGATCCAGATATTTGGAATAGTAGGGTTGAGAATCCAGATTTTTGAGCAACATGGTTGGGTAGCCAGATTTTTTGATTTTTTTTGTGTGAGGTCTGAACCAACAGCAATAATGGTTGAATGAGATCGCGGTTCTTGCAGCTGAGTTCCTGAGCCTGAACTACATGATTTTTCGGATTCATTTTCTTCGGCTATAATCAGCATCCGTGAAAACATATTTATTCAATGGACAGATTCCCGTCACTCTGAATCCATCTCCGTTGTCTGGCATTTCAACAGAGCATTGCCAAGCAATTCAGCCAGATCAAACTGTGTTAGTGCTCTGTTGTTTATTCTTAACCAAGTCCTGATTTCTTCACTGTAGTAGGATTTAAGTGGCCACATAAAAGTCTTGTCAAGGGGCTGAAGTTTATGGGTCGAATGTGGGGGAAGGGATATGATACAGATATGGATTTTCTCTTGCTAATTTTATTAGGTCTACATTTCTAGTATGACTGTAATGTCCATGTAATACGAGAAGCACTTGAAACTCTTCAATAGGCTCACAAATTGAATGAAGTGGTTGAACCACATGGTAAATAGATTTTGCTGAATCCAGCCACTTGGGTGAACTGGGTAGATACATCCGGGTGGTGCACCACGCATAAGCTGGTCGTTTCTGTTTTTCCTCGGAAAGACAAGCATTGGAGGAACAAATTGTCCTCCTGCACTCATTGCTGCAACTACAGTAACTAATGAACCCCGCTCAGCCGATGTTATCGAGGCCACCTGGCGTTTTCCTTTCCTTGCAATAGGCAATCTACTTGGAACAACAGAAATACCAGTTTCGTCTACGTTGAACACTCTGTGAGGTCCAAAGTTGTGTTTTTCATACGGTACCTCAAGGTTGTTAAAAAATTCGGGGACATTCCCCTTGCTAAATCCTAGCGCACATGCGAATGAGGTGCCAGTTGGTCTACGCATAGACAATTGCTCCCTATGTCGATTTAAAACAGCATCTAACCAACTGCGACCGGCAATTCCATTTTTAAAGGGTTATGGCATCCCTGTGTTTCCATTTTGAGAATATAGTTGAGTAATTCCTTTTCAGCGTCATTTCCAAGAACTGTTTTCCGGCCTAGTTTAGTACTGACGATGTTGCTACTAGGAAGGTCACTAGCTTTGGCTCTCCTTGCCAACCTTTGCAATGTGCTAAGTTTTTACGAACAAATGTTCGATCTGTTCCTGGCGAGGACATGAGTAGCTGCAAAAAGTCCATATAACAGATTGGTCCGAATATGGGCCCCGGCCCATATTTAACGCATTTAGGGGGCCCATATTGCATACAATGCAACTCGGTATAAAATTATAAGTAAGGAAAAACCTGTCATTTTTAGAATGAAATTGAATGCTAAAATGCAATGCTAAACATTCCCTCTATTACAAACAGCATAAGCAAACACGAAATAGTATTAAGAAATATGAAAAATACGTTGCGTGTCCGTTATATTCATCAAAAAGTTATAGGAACCACCAAAGCTGCCAAAGGACATCAATCACAATCGTTTAATAACAACATGTAGGATGACGCCGGGAGCCGGTAAAATAGGTTTTGACAATGTCTAAATGTAAATATATGCTTGATATGGCAGATGGCGCCCCATGGCTTGGAGATACAGTGCATGCAGATGTTGGCCGGTAGCACCCCTTTACAGGGGTTGTTTGATAGAGACCTAGGACTCTCCTCGTCGAAAGGAATGCCGGATATTTCCGTATGAGGGTCGATAGATAATCTACTCGAAGTGCGTGAAGCGCCATTGCCGCACCTCGTTGGTGGAGCCTTTTTACTTGAGGGTTGCATGATTGCGCCAGAGGCGGTGATCGCGAGGGCGCGTATCCGCTACCGCGGGCACGAAAAAGGAGGTGGAGATGTAAGGAGTCGGGGAGGTTATGGGGCGATAAACGATAGGGGGGTCAGAGTCGTTAGCCGCTCTGGTCTTGTTTGCGTGACGCACAGTAGTCGGCGTGGTGCAGGACCGTAACACAGGGTTTGATCTCTAGGCCACACGCCCACCAACGGAATCGAGGTTCCGTGTTCACGACTGACTGCCAGATATCGTCGCTCGCCCTTAACTAACTTGGAGGTCGACTCTACGATTTCCAGGGGAAGGTCAACATAAAGGGTCTATTGACGACCCGGAAGAAACACTCACTCTCCACAGT
>MU193660.1:7143-22546 GCA_016904865.1 Pissodes strobi
TGCCTCATGATCTGAGAGACCCGCGCTAGTTACTGTCGATTGGACATCAGTTGAAGGAAAGTCGGACGCTACATAGTCAATGATAGAAGAGGAATTGTTAGAAATCCGAGTTGGAGAGGTTACATGCATTGAAAGACCAAAAGAGTCAAAAATAGAAATTAATGATTTTTGGGCAGCACAAGCGGTAGCGTAGTCAATATTTAAATCACCGCACAAAATTTTCTTGCCTTTCACCGGCAGACCGTCTAACAAGCTTAGCAGGTTATTAAAGAACAATTGCACATCGGAATTTGGCGCTCTATATATACAAGTTACGTGTAAATCAAAGTTCTTATTGTATACAATGGAAAATTCAAAGTAGTTATCAGATTGGCGATGATCAAATTTAGTTACAGGGAAAAAGCCCTCGTTTAAGGAAAGAATCAGTGTTCCCCCATGAGCCGAGTTTTTCCGATTATATCTGGCTATTGTGGAGTACTTTTCAACATAATTCTCACTCAGCCAGTGCTCTGTAATTGCAACTAGTTGGGGAACCCTGATTCCTCCAAAAACAAAAACAATTCATCAGTCTTATTTCGTAATATGGCAACATTAATAAGAAACATACTAAACCTGGCGTCAGGATTAGAGGAATCTAGTCGCTCAGGACACGTCAAGCTGCTTAAAAATTTTTCTTCGGGGAACCACTGGCGAAGTATTTTTGGTAACCCTCTCTGGACTTCTGAAGCTGAATCGTCCTCTCCGAAACAACATGGGATCTGTAGGTACAAAGATCTTCTTCCACTTCAGTGTGTTTAAACCATATGCAGCATGAAAGTCGTGGTAGACCTTACGTAATATGTCATCCTGGATTGGCAGTCCTTCAGATTCTAGGAATAATCTGATGCTTATGTTGGTAAATCCCTCGTAGCATACCGAGGCAGATTGGTCATACAAATAGGCAAGGTACAACCTAATGGCTCTGAAAATAGCAGGTTCCCTTAGCCTTGCCATGAGGAAACGATTACTAGAGTCGTTAGACTTACTGGCGGCCTGTGTTAATTTAACTGTTGGGGGAGTCAGCGGGTCCAGAGAGAAGGACGGTTTATGGGATGATTCCTTAGACAGTTTAATTTCGACATCGCTCATAAGGGCATTAGTTTTGCAAGAAGCGATAGCTTGTTTGTCAGAAGCTACTGTAGTTACCTTGTGTGCCTTAGCTTCACTGACTGGAGAGGGAAAGTCCCGCAGATTGCCAGAGGTCGGACTGCTAGTCACTTTCGCCTTGGTGGAGGGAGTTAGATAGAGCTCCGTAGTTTTCTGAGGGATTTCAGATTCCGATGACCATCTAACTTGAGCCCCGGGTGGCCAGATATTGATGCCGAACAAATTCTCAGCGGACTTTCTTGATAGGGTCCCTATTTTAAATGTAGTTCCTCTGGAGACATTGCACTGACTGAACAGGTTATAGCATCGAATAAATTCTGATGTTTTCAACTTTTCCTTCACATAGTGCACGATATTATTTGAAGTAAATCCTGCCGGGAGGTGTTCTACGATCACATAGTGCCATCTTTGGGCACTTCTATAAATTGCGGAGTTGGAATCTTCTGGGATTGAGGAAACTTCAGTAGGCAGTTCCATTTGAGTGGAAGATGAAACAAATTCCGTTGACGTAGTTTGGGTGGAGCACGACGTAGAAGTAAAGCGTGTCATCGTAGGTAGAGCACTATGTTGTTTTGGGTTAGCAACTTTAGAATTTAAGTCCCTAACCAAGCTGGTAACATTTGCAAGGCTACTTTTTAAGTTGTCAATACCCTTCTTGATATCAGCGGACGAGGAGTCTTGCACCTGGATCTTGATGGTTTCCTCTGTATTGTTGAGTAGAATTTGAGAAATAGTAAAGACATTCTGTTCCATTTCCCTTACCGATTTCAACAGAGAATGAGGGTTACAAATGGAGAACATTTCAGACATTTTGTGAATATCGTCTATTTTCCTCTCCAAAAGGTTCCATTTAGATTCGTTATTCAATAAAATATCATACATCTCAGAAATAGTCGGCACACTGTTTGATAATTTACTCACACGGTCAGCCAGCGAGTCAAATATCTCCTGAGGAACCTGATTTTTTTGATAAATTAGAAATTTTATCGTTGAGATATCTCAAATTTGGAGAGTCACACAGGGCACAAAAGAAACGTAGGTGGTTAAATTCTACACTTTCAGATTCAAACCTTAACAAACATTTCGAATCACTAGGGCTAACGCTCTTTCTTTTTCCATATTTTTTACGCGAACGTAAATGCATGAAAGCTGCCATTTTATCAACCGTAAGCACACTGTTCACCTACCTTAGAAATTCTCGAGTGTTTACTAACAACAGAAAGTAATAACTTCACATTATTCACTCAATTTTAAGTGAATACTTGGAAAAACTAAGGTTTTACTACATATGTTAAGTAATTACTTCAATGAGAAGTAAATGCTTGATCTTAAGTATTTACTCAATATTTTATTCACTTAATCCTAAGTATTTACTCACAAATGTCCTAGTACAAGCATTTACTACTTTTTATTCACTTGGCACCAAAATTTGGCAGATAGCTAAACCCTTATAATGAAGTTAAAATTTTAATTCGCGAAGAAAAGCGTGTTTTATTGCTAAGGGCGCAAAATGTATATAAAATAATTCAATTAAATGGTGGGTTAAGTATAATTGAATTTAAACTTCACAAAACAATCATTTTACAAGATATTGTTATTTTTCTTGACAACAAAAGAGGAGACTGGATCGAAAAAAGGTCAATTGGAATCACAAAAGTGCAGCTCCTAAAAACCACACACTGCTTTGTGTTGATAGATTGACATTATTTAAAAATAAGCTGGCTCTAATATTGGTCAGATCTAGCCTTGAGTTTGGGTTATTCTAAGTCACATATGCATGAAATGTTTTCCAAATTTTACTTGATTCAGTGGCGTTTGTTTTGTAATGGGTTTGGAAACCATTTATTTAACTGATTATTACTAGCAAATTTAAGGTTTTTTCAAATTCATTTCGATTGTAATGCACAAAATAACGACTTGTTTCATTCAACAAACAAAAAATTAAAGAATGCTTTACTAACGTAATGCAGCTACCTACATCACTAAACACCTACTACTACAGAGTACAGAGAAGTGAGTCGGTTTTAAAATTATTGTACGTCGTCAGTACCAATATAAAGTTGCAAGAATCACTTTGTTTGTCAATCAGAAGAAACGCAACTCCTTTGGACATATTATATTATGTAAAGTGTAGTAGATAAATTTGAAACATTTCATCTACAACCTCCGACATAAGCGTTATACCGCCCTATTTCTTTTACTACACCAGTATACAATAGAGAAGCACATCATATGTGTGTCCTTGCTTAAAACAATTATGGCTATTAATAATGCTTATCTGTAATAATACAAACATATACAGGTGTAGCTGAAACAAATACTGTTTTTGTATAATAGATACTTTGTTATCACAATGATATTTTTCCATTTAATCGAGTTAGATATTACTTTCAGTTATTAGATTCAATATCTTTTGAGGCCGTTGACACCTATAACAGTTAAGCGCTTGGGAAGGTCACTTAGCAGTTTTAAATTCAAATTGATCACAGCCTTAGTAAATAAATTGTCAGCTAAGTCGATAAAGTCGCCTATGATGATATTGACTCCTCCTCGCCCAGGTATCTGCTTTGATATCCAACCAGTCCTTAGATCTTCAAACTCTATGGCAAGTTTTTGTTTCAATGTTGCTAAAAACTTTGACATTTAAAAACCTTTTTAACCATATCTTACAATCTTACGCAGTATACACAGGTATAAACTTCTTAAGTATTTGATATAAGACTGAAACTTACTAAACATGTATCCAAGGATATCAGCTAGACTTGGGGTTAAAATGCATTGAGTAATAAAACCCACGTGCTCCGATCGCACCTTAATTGCCTCATCCAGAAAATTGAATAAAGTATTGGGGTCCATGGTATCAGCCCAGGGGGTAGGAAAACTGGCAGATGGCCAAAGTAAGGGCTGTCCAAAACGAGCTACGTCTGATCTGTATATCACAATAAGCTGGAAGACAATGAATAGACCAATTAAGAAAAATACTACAAAGTGTACAACAAATTGGAGAATAACTTTTCATTATTGACAATATTCTAATGCGGACAGGATCAAGTGATAAAGCATTTCCAGTCCATCAGATAAAAAATATATATTTTCTTTAAGTGGCAAACAATCTTTTTACCAAGTTACACACGATTTGTCTGCTAGCTTCATCAGTTCGGAAGCGAAAAAAGTAAAATTCTTAGTAAACTAACAATTTCAGCTCTCCACCTACAGTTCTAAAAAACAAAAACATATAATAAAATGATGTAGTAGTTATTTACCAAGGGCGCAAAGTGCTACTTTTACACCTGCCGCTGAAAGTTGTTTCTCAAACTGTGCAAAGGCAATAATCAGTTGAGGAAGTGAAAACGGTTTTCGCCAGAGATGTAAACAATACCTTTTGTACGACTGTAATGATTAAACCATCATGAAAACGGATTTTTACCCAAATTGTAAATATCATTTTGTTGACTTTGCTGGTTTCAGTGACAAACTTAAAATAAAATAATGAATTCATAGACCCATGCGGGCTTTTTAGTTACCGTTACATATCATCTAGTCGGAGTAGAACCTAAAAGTGCCATTTTAGGTCTGCAAATAGGGGCCCCGGTTGTACAAAAATAATATGAATCTACATCAATCAACATTGTCATAACTCTAATTTTTAACATTTCCTTATCTATTGTATCTTTTGACGTCCGCGCGCACGTGCGTCGCCCGGCGCGACGCATTGGCTTTCGGAACCGCTCCAGTGAGCGGCCAAAGCGTACGGTGTGGGTGCTCGGGGTGATCCAGTAGGGAGCCGCGTAGACTCGGCTCGGCCGAGCGACGCTCTAGCTGCCCTATGTAGAGCCCCTCGATTTGAGCTTTCCCAGAATATTTAGTAATTGTGAATTCAGAAACAGATTCCCTGTGATAACCAAAGGCCGCTTCCGGGTCTAATATAAATTCCTCAGGGTCCCCAATATACTCACTAGAAGTCAGCGGGGGACTCTGGGTTAAAGCTATCTGTTTCTCTGATCTATCTCGATTCAGTTCAAGCACCAAGAGCTCATCCACACTCGGGGGCTTTTGGTGCGCGGTTGCCGTCGACTGAAGGGATTCCCATGGGAGCTACTGGCAGGGGATGATTTTAAATTTATTTTATTTTTGATTAACTTTTGAGTTATTCGCCTTTTTGTATGTCAATGTACAAAATTTCAATTTAGACTTGAATCCTTATAACAAGTCTTTACAAAGTGCCAGAAGGGCTTAGCAGGGGGGAGGATTGTCAAAAGGTAGTCGTCAGTAGTTGTCGCACAAAATATCTACGACCCTAACCTAATCCTATCTCCTAATCTTGGCTAAGCCTTATACAAAAATGAGAAATTCGAATGATTACTAATTTGAACAATTGGGACACCCCGTATATTCTGATAAATTCCTATGTCACGTGATAGCTTAAAATGTGCCCCAATTCACTGGATAAGCCTTATACATGTACTAGGAGAGTTCAACTCTAATCTAGTATTTTTGGTAAAACAAGTTTTATTTGGATTTTTTCTCTAATAAACTAATGACTTTAGATATTTTAATTAATATCTAACACGTATTAGTGTCTTTAGTTTTTTTGGGGTTTCTCGCACCTCACCCCGCGAGATTTTTGAAACGCGAAGTCTTAAGGGTTCTGAGAAGCCGGATTCCGTACGAATTTACCAAGGATCGCACTAAAATCGTCTTTTGAGCGCGTCTGGCGCTCGTTGCGAGTGTTTGGCTACGATCACCTTAAGAGGGGTCGTGCGGAAGTTGCTCGAGGAGGGCTTTTGAAAAATCGTTGTTTCTTGGGGCTTTTTGGGGGATGTTAGATATGTGTTATATGCCAATCCCCTGGCAACTTGTCAGATGCTGCTCGGCAGCTTTCTGATAGAGGTTTTGTGTAAGTCAGGGGGGACTTTTTGGGAATTAATGTGTGATTAGTGTAATTTAGACCAAACTACTCCCCGGACACGACTCTCAGTTCAGTGTATAGGTATACGAACTACTAGTTATCTCAAACGAAGAATCAAAGGCTATTTATCACTAGTTCGGAACTAGTGATAAATAGCCTTTGATTCTTCGTTTGAGATAACTCCAGTTGCAACAGTAATCGCTATCTCCCGTACGCACTTGGCTAACTTATCACTCTTTGAACGCGCCCAAATTCCTTAGCTTAAGCCTTATTTTAATTTTTCGGCTCCTATGCCTTTTCGCTTTTCACCCGTAGGCCGAGTAGCTAAAGTATGGGAGAGTCTAGGGGCTCTCCAGTTCTCGAAACGGCCGTCGACGCGTTTTACTCTCTCCCAATGTTTAACTACGACTAGTATGAAGGACCAGAGAGGCACATACGTGAATGGGGGGAACCCAAACCAGTAGGCTGACTCAAGGTGTTCGCAACCAGCCTTATTCGCGGGGTGTTGCTGTAGGGTGCGCACTACAGTTGAAGGTCTCGGTGAATTGTTGGTACTCGGCCGCTTGACAAGGTCTCTTCAAGTACCTACTTAACTGCTGTCTTCAAAACAGTTTTTCTCCTAAATTCTTCTGTCCTGAAATACCAAAAAGTCCGAAAAACTCAATAAATTCGGTAAGAGGCTGATTCGGTACCAGTTGATAGTGCTGCTCCTACAATGCATTTTCCTTCGCTTCGGGGCTTCTTTCGCTCGTCCGTAAGCTTTCTACAGCCCGGTCTTTTTCGAGATGTCGAAAATTTGGTCCCAAGTCCCTAATAGCCAAAAATCTGGGAAAATCTCATAAATTCCTCAGAGATATGGGGCCAGGGGCTAAATGGATGAGTTGGTAGTCCCGTTAGGATTCCTGAAGATCAACGATGGCGCTGGCCTAAAGTGGTTTCTTACTTCTTGCCTTTTCGGGATCTGAATTGCAACTGATTTTTTAACTTCTAGCGACGCGCCTCGGGCTGAATAGTGCACAACCAATCGAGGGCGCTAATTCTCGCACGATTGGAAGTCGGTTGGGGTATCGACAGTTGACCAAATCGTCGCCGTCGATTCTAGAATCATGGAACGTTAAGGTAAGCGCAAACTGGCCAGAGCCGAACGAGCCGCACGCGCCTACCGAGCCGAAACAAAATATTGTAACACTGTATTGAACGAAGGTGCGCAGACCATCCGGAGCCGCAAGAGTCGAATTGCCTTCGTTCAACACAGTGTTACAATATTTTGTTTCGGCTCGGCCGGCGCGTGCGGCTCGTTCGGCTCTGGCTAGTCTGCGCTTACCTTAAAACCGCCGCTTGCAGGTGTACAGTGACGGAAATAAAATTTCGTACACTGAGGTTAACATTTTATGTCATATTTGAATGTTTTGGTAAACTGGGCTTTTTACCTTTATACCTTGCTTTTCTTACTTCGGTAATAACAGACCTCAAAACTAAATGGGAAAATAAAGGATCATTGGATAGAAGGGTTGGAAGTGGCAGAAGAAAATTTTCAAAGAAAAATCAGGATAATAATATACAATAAGATACGACTTCAAAATTTATTATAAAACAGATTATTCAAATAAAAAAAACATTGGTTTAATATTTTAAAACGGATCCATTTTTTTCTACCAATAAGTGGGCGTGATGAACATTGTAATTAATCCAGGTTTCTTCAATTTTATTCCACAAATCATGACTGTTTTCTGGATGGAAATCATCGTTTTTGTTAATTTCTTTCACGATATATCCGGAAACGTTTTCAATTGGATTGATATCAGGGCTTCTTAAACCAAGGTAACAATGAAATGTTATTTTCCCGTATCCAGTCCGAAACTTTCCTTGCTGTATGGACTATGGACGGAGCAGTTATCATGCAAGTATATAAAATTTTCTTGGTGAAATATGTGGTTTACCGATGGCAACATAACATTTTGAAGAATGTATAGTGGGCTTTTTACGCGTAGTGTATATAAGCTTGATTGTTAAATCTTCCTCGAATATGGTGACATATACAGAAAATCTTCCAGTTGTTTTAACTTGTTGGGCATATCTTTCTTCATACCGTGCATTTGGCGGCCTGTACACTCTAATCTCTCCGCTATAATAAGACTGGAAATTCTTCTCATCGGTAAATCCTATCTTATTGCAAAAATCCATACCTTGCGGTAAATATTCCAACACAAACCCCATTGGTTGCTCTTTATTCATATCGGTCAAAAATAGCGTTTTAGCAGCTACCCTGTTTCTCAGTTCCGAATTTTTCTTTATACGATTTCATGCCGTTCTTACTGTCCCAGGAAAATTAGTTTGGCTATGTGCTTCTACTGCTCTGTGAAATGGATTGTTTCGCGAATAATCTATTAGATCATTATCTTGATTTTAGTTTCAAATCTTTTCTCTGCCACTTCCAGCCCTTCTATCCAATGATCCTCTATTTTCTCATTTAGTTCTGAGGCTTTGTATGGTGCGTCTAGGTTTCCCATCTTGCTCAGATATTCTTCGTAGAGAAACACCTTCTTCGAATAAAGCAATTAATCTCGCCTTCTCCAGTTGATTCATGTTCACAAACTTTGTTAAAATGAAATAATATAATTGTCAAATCTGATGACACTGATAACAATTTGTCAAAAAGTGAAGTGGATTTCCAGGTGAACTAGGTATACAAAAGCCAACATCACAGTGGGAAAAAATATGTGTACGAAATTTTATTTCCGTCACTGTACATTGGTTTGCGGCTTGCGTTCTTATCCAGTGGCGTGCTTAAATGCAGTTAAATCTAAAGGACGTTTTTACAACACTTTACACAATCTGACAACTAATTATATATCCCGAATGTATTGAAGAGATATTTTGAGATAAATTACGTTTTACTATGTCAACGTCTTACTCTGCCGGACGGAGTTCTCAAATTCTAAATCCAACGTTTTCAGGCTACCATTACCACTATATTTTCGCTTATGGAAAAACATAGATTAATTAATCTGTTTATTGTTAGAAAGTGTTAGTTCGCATTGTTTAGAAAACACAATCATACAAACAAAATTGTTAAATTAATTTTTCAGTTTGTTCAGAATTAAAGTTCACAATTGCAACAAAAAAATACAAAATAAAGTATGTAAACATTAATTTCTATATATTCTTAGTGATTTATTTTTTTTTGTCTCGTGCAAAACTGTTCTTTGAGAATTAAATACATAATATATAGGGTGCCACAAAGTTGGTTAAATTGAGGCAAAGTTGCACAATTTAGTGCTGATTTAAATGCCGTTAAGATATTTGAAAAATTCTGCCTGCTTTCGCAAATATCCAGGAAAAATGTTTTTTATTTATTTTCTCCCGAGTGTATTTGAAGAGACATTTTGCAGAAATTACGTTTTATTATTACATTTCTTTGCGCTGCCGGATGGAGTTCTCAAATTTTAAATCTGATGTTTCGTTTTCAGGCTAATATTACCAGTACAGTTTCGCTTATGGAAAAAATATACATTAACCTGTTTATTATTAGAAAGTGCTATTTCATATTGTTTAGAATAACACATACAAACAAAATTGTTAAATTATTTTTTTTGGCTTTTTCAGAATCAAAGTTCACAATTACAACAACAAAAAATACAAAATAAAACATGTAAACATTAATTTCTATTTATTCTTAGCGACTTATTTTTTTGTATAGCAAGACTGGTCTTTGGGAATACGTCCATGTGGGTCCCTGAGAGACATCTGATGTTATAATTTTTTCACACTTATAGAGTCGTAACAAATAGAGCGATTTTCGTGATTAAAAAAAATTATCAGGAATTTGTTGGGAGGCACAGGCGGTTTGTATTATAAATTTTTGGAAATCAGGACAAAAATCTATTAAAAATGTAAAGACCTAGATAGTAAATAAAATGTATATGTTTCGGTGTATTGTGTGATTTGTTTTTTTATTAAAAGCGATAGCCATCCGACGTGAAATTATTCTTATGGGTTTTAATGCCCCCATTAAATATTAATTCCTATTTTATAAACAAGATCTGTCAATGTGCCTCATAGTTAAAAGCTAATAGCGAGCGAACATAAGCAGCCATTCCATTCTACAGCACCTTATTCCCTACACTGCAGCACTGCTCTGGAAATTCTGCTTTAAGAAATTGACGCACGTTTCTAGTGTTGTTCCTAAGTGCGCCATCCTGTTGAAGGCGGACGTGTTCAAAAATGTATTGCAAAATCTTGTTTATGAAATACAAATTAATACTTTGATGGCTTAAAAGTGCGAAAATGCTTTTCTTTCATTATGCAAAATAGGCGTTCAAAAATCGGTCTTACATACTAGACAAAAAGTAAAGGAATAAATCAAAATCTGATTAATCCTTGCGCAGAAATTAATTTAAAGTTTCTATTTTGTATTTTTTTTCGTCATAATTATTGTGAACGTTGTTTCTGAAAAAAAATTAAATTATGATAATGATTTTGTTTATATGTGTGCTTCTAAACAAATGCGAAATAACACTTTCTAACAATAAATAGACTAATTTTTATTTTTTACATAAGCGAAAATATGTTAATAGAGAGGAAAGAGACAAAACGGCTATAGTGATTGTGGATACATTGGTTTTGGTAGATGGGAAGCTTTTAAAACCCAAAATTCATCTTATATAGCAGAAAAAGATGTCATAATAAAATGCAGTTTAGTTCAAAATACCTTCTTCAAATAAACTAGGAGCAAAATAAGATTTCCCAAAATTTCAATTTTTTCCGGATATCTTCGAAAGCAGTCCGATTTCTCAAATATCTTGACAGCATTTTATTAAGCACTTAAATTGCGTAAATTTGTCTCAGTTTAATTAACTTTGTGTCTCTGAAGGGCTGCATACACTTGAATTTGTAGCACTCTATATATCACTGAACTAGAGACGTATCTTTAGAGAAAGTGCTGGATATAAAAACTTTTCATTTAAAAACTCTTCAATGTAAATTACCTACACAAATGAAAAATACAATGTCATCAGTTTTATCGAAAAAAACATGAGACTACTGTTTTGTGTAGCCTTTTCATAATGTTGTCTATGTCTAAAACATTGTCTCTTTTATATAAACAATGCTAAAACATTTGGTTCATCTATCTGATCAGTGATGTAGGAATTATTGCAAATATTGAAATTGTCTTGTCATTCAAGCAAATACAAAAAAAAACTCTAAGATATTTCATGAACAGCTAAATAATTTTTCTCTACCTGATATCTAAATTGGGTAGTCATGTAATCCAATGATAAATGGTCCATGTGATCCGAATAGGGCAGTAGTTTAGTTCCATATGTCTTAATTATCAATTGCATTAATTTTCCATGAGTCTCCTGAGTAAATCCATAAAAATGTTGACAGTCCAATATTACTACCTAAAGAAATAAATGCTTTGATATTTTTAAAAAAATAACAAATTATTAGTGAAAAAATAAAAAAATTCTCTTCATAATTAAAATACTAGAAACAACTCATTGCAATGTTTGAATATTTTATACAAATTAAAACAATAAAAAGCTACATTTTTCATCATCTTGTTAAAAAAAATAGGTAAAATATATGTTGAGGTCTTTCAAGGGAGCCAACAAGAAATTGACGTTTTTGCTTTATATCAAATTCACGCAACACACATTTTTGTATTTGGCAGACACAAGATCTTGGAAGTTTCATACATAAATGTGTGCCTAGGACCAAATCTCTAGTTTATTATTCTTGCCTGGGACACCGAACATTAACTATACGATAAGAAGGTTCACTCTCCGCGGCGGCACGTCAACGGTGTGCCTGCGGGAAAACTAGCAGAATATTGGCAGGCGACCTTTGACACTGCGCACACTGGTCGAATTTCTAGCAAAGCTGGCCATAATAAGGTTTACCAGAAATAAGACATAAAAGTTATTAAGTATTACACGTTTAAAATATTGTGTTTTAGACAAAGATGCTTTTTTGTTGAATTTTTTGATTTTTGGGCGTATCAATTATCACTAAAGCGCGGATTATATGCAAATTTTGCATATTTGGTCAATTTTTGAAAAAAATGCATATTTTGACACATTTTAATTTTACAAGTATATTATGGTCATATTTACCCAAACATTATTAACACCCTTAGATATCTAAATTCATTATTCATTATCATCAGTACGCGGCTGACCCTAATCTTTGGGAATTTCCAGGTACTTACTTACTTGTACCTACTATTGTTAGGCGAAATATAAAATAGACAATCCCATACCCTATTAATGAGGTTTTTATTATCAATTTATGAGCAATTTAGAAGATTATAAAGGTAGAAAAAATATTGTAAAATGTCTTAAAATGCAAATTGCCGTCAACGGTATATCTCTGAATAGACTTTAGACTCAGGTTAATATTTTCAGTTTGTCGAACAGCTTTGGTGTGTTGGCAGATAAATAGCGAGTTTTGATTGGTTTTAAAAATGACGGAAATGGTAAAAACTGCGACGTGGATTAAGGGTATTTCCGAGTTAGAATTTAGTGGAGAAAAAGTTTTTTGCAAAGCCTGCTCAAAAATAATTGTTTGTGAGAAAAAGTTTCAAGAGGATCAGCATTTAAAAACAGCGCTGCATATCGCGAAGGTTACAAAAATTAAATGTGTGCCAGTTCAGCAGAGTGTTAAAAACGCATTTCAAAATGTGGGTGCAAAATCTCAGTCGGATAAAGAACTTTTTCAAGACGACTTGTGTCAAACTATGATGCCAGCTAACATACCACTAAGAAAACTTCAGCATCCCCAATTTAGAAGTTTTCTACAAAGGCATTGCAACCAAACCATTCCTGATGAGTCGACCCTCAGAAAGAAAAATGTTCATTCGGTTTACAAGACAGTTCTTCAGGAAATAAAATCTTCAATTGGCGAGAAAAACTTCTACATCGTTGTGGATGAAAGTACCGATGCTTGTGGCAGATATATCGCACATCTGATGATTGGAGCACTTCAAGAAAATAATTCTACAAACGCATATCTAATAGCTTCGAAGCAGTTGGACAAAACCAATAATGTGGCGGTATCCAGATTCATACAACAGTCTCTATCAAGCTTCTTTTTTCCAAACCCAGTGCCAGAAAAAAAGTTCGTGGTGCTTCTATCTGATGCCGCACCCTATATGGTAAAAGTAGGACAGAACCTTAAAGTATTTTACCCCAATATGGTGCATGTTACATGTCTTCTGCACGGGATAAACAGAATAGCAGAAACCATCAGAACAGAATTTCTGTTAGTAAATAAGCTAATTTCAAGTGTTAAAAAGTATTCATCAAAGCCCCTTTAAGAGTGCAGATGTATAGGGAGCAGTGATGTGAACTGGTAAATTACCGATAAATTACCGTGGTAACTTACTGTAAATTACCAGACATTGATTACCGTAATTTACTGATAATTTACATAGAAAATTACTGGTTCTTGTGCTAAATAACTAACGTTATTTACCGTTATTTACTATATTTTGTTGTAATGTACCACGTTTGTCAGCAATATGAACAGTATGCGTTCGGGGATTTACTGCCGGTTATTAGCCGAACCGGTGATTTACTGTCGGCTGTCATTCATTGCCATTCACTTTGTTGTGTGTTGTTTTCGGTTTACCTGTATTTACGGCTGCAGGTGGGTGTCAAAATATAATGAATAATCCTGTACATGTATATGCTTCTCTGGAAAAATAGCAATTTTTATTTGTAAACTAGTTCACGCTGGGTGCGTCTCTGTCTTTTTCAAATGGACGTTTCAAAAAGACAGTAATATACACAATTTACATTAATTTACGAATGGAAATCGCTATTAGTTTACTTGCAGTTTACAGTAAAGTACGGTAATTTATTGTTATTTACCAAAAATATATTACGGTTATTTACCACAGTAATTTAGGTCACTAATTTATTACCACGGTAATTAACTTTGGTAATTAACACTCGTAAATTACCAGCGTAAATAACTAAAAATATAAATTACGGTAATTTTACATCACTGATAGGGAGAGACTGCCTGGAGTTAGTTTACCTCCAGAACCTGATTTTGATTTTGATGCCGTTAAAGACTTAATTTTGGACTTGGAGGATGACGCTCAGAGTGTAGTTCAAAGTAAGGACTTGTTACAAAGTGCAAGTGTAGCTAGAGATTTAGTTTTTATTAAAGTTAATTTTGGTTTTATACCAGATATGATCATATCGTTAGAGAGTGGACAATTAAGTTTAAGAGAGTCCATTAGCACCACTGAAACTTTTTTTGGCTAAGTGTGGCAACGTTCCGAATAAACTTGGAGATCAAATAAGGCGCAAAGCGGATGTGACTTTAACGAAGAATGAAGGGTTTAAATTTTTAAAATTAGTCAAAAATATCTACGAAATAAGTCTTCTGACGAACATGTACCATGCAGCTGAAAAATGTATTATCGTCTTTTGCCAACAAAACTATATTTATTGCAAGTAAACACTAAATTATTAATCTAGTTAATACTAATTCATTATAAAATTAAATATAGAAACATTAATTCCCAAACATTAATCAAATTAGTTTGTTAAAAAATTGGACTTTACAACCAAGAAGATAATCATTTGAGCTCTTCTATAAAGAACTAAAATTTTATTTGTAGACTTGTTTTACGAATCATATCTTGTTTTTATATTTCCTGAGCACTAAAGTTTATTAGATAAATAATGCACCCGCTAGCCCCTCGCGATTTTGCGCAAGCTACTGTCACCGATAGCTGCAACCCAAACACCATTGAGCATCACTGCCAACAGCCCTAGAAAAAGGAATTAAAGGAAGTACAGCTATGCCTAGCGAAGCATGATTACAGTTTATACCGTACCCGAATGACGGTATAAACTGTGGTATGATGACGGAAACTAGGGGCACCGAGCGAATTTTGATCTAACTTTTGAGTCCCTACATGTTAGAAAGAATTGCTTGGATGAGCAATCCTATACTATTTAATTTTTATGGGGCCAATCACCGAAGCGAAAAGGTTTATGTTAATTGTAATCGCGGTTATAATCTAATGTATACATTGTTGTTTAGTATGATTTTAGGATGCGTCATTAGACATTTACATTAATTTATAGTATGTGATTTTCAGTTTACCTGCCAGTTCTATGGGTTAAAAAGATAATACATCAACAATAAACTTTTTTATTACATACTTATGCAAAATGTTACAAATAAAGTGTTTAATACTTTTATGAAAATAATGTTTTATATTTTTCTTTACACTTTCGCAACATTTAACATATTTTTTTTTCTAGATTAATGCATATTTCTTTATATTTTGTCGCCACAATATATAATACAACAACACCGGTG
>JAEQML010063945.1:0-22543 GCA_016904865.1 Pissodes strobi
TTTTTTTTTATACAGGGTGACCAAAAAGTTGAATATTCTATTTTTTTAGAGAAATTATATAACCTTTTTTTCAATTTTCAGCAAAATATTTCTTAAGAAATGTGCTTTAAATCATTTTGTTATGGGTACGTATTTGATCCAGATTGGACTTTTTCAAACTTTTGGACAGTCAATACACAGATCTCAAATTTTTTGCAAACTCGATACAACCATCTGATTGTATAAAGTTGGAGATACAGCAAGCAAACATGACCAAGAATGAGGAATACAAATACAAAATTTGAAATCAGGATACTGCTTTATGGGCAATTTCTATATACTTGTTTATACTCAATTATAGAAATCCACGTGCGAACTGAAATCTGACAATATTCATATTTTTATTGAATTACTAAAAATTGGTCCAATTATCTTACGGTAGTCATATTTTATTGATTCATATTCAGAGTTATAGTCAAATTATATTGAATTGCAATTATATAATTCTTTACTCGTTAGTCAGTTATGTGAGATAAGTCGTGTTGTCGAGACATATGTGGTCGGCGTCGGCGTGATCTATCTCGAGACAACAGGAGATGGCACTAAGCGAGATTCCGTGACACAGCCAGTGGTAAATAAAAATATCATATAAAATTATGAAAAATAAAACAAATTATAATAATTGAATGAGTTTATTGTTCTAATTTATAATTATATCATGTGGCTGGGATACATACACCATTATCATTGGCGCAGTACCCTACTTTGCAGAAACAGCCGTATACTTCATATTGTGGACAAACTGTTGAATTGCATTTATTAAAGCATGAATTAGATGCTCTGCAAGTTTCGTAATCCTCGGTGCAAATTATACCACTACATGGGTTAGAAGCAGCATCACTAAAAACTAGAAAACATTACTCTGTTAAAAGAAATTTTTTTTCTAGGCGCGTGTAATTTTTTCCCTGATTATATATATTTAATTTCTGCACTGTAGGAAAATCCGGTTAAACAGTATTAAGAGATTTAGTAATACGAATAAAAAAATAGCATAAGGCGGCAGCAACTTATATTGTATTAATTTTAATAGAGAATATCTGTTAGCAAGACGGCTTTAATAAGAGTTGGAAAATTATAATATGTTTAACTTATAGTGTATCATTTTGCTTTTTTTTAACTCCATTTAGAGACATTCGAAAATTCTTTTCCAAGTTTATATTTATCTTGAGTGCTCATAACTCTTAAAATCCATAAACTAATTCTGTGCCATTTTAAAGGAGGATAATATGATCAATGAGTAGTACTCGATATAGGATATACTTAATTCTACATTCAACAAAAACTTCAACTTGTTTAACTACTGATGTTGTAAATTATAGTTAGAAGAAATTAGCTGCGATATTAGCTGAGAACTAGTAAAATACATTTATATATAATGAGGGTTAATTTATAGTAAGATTCTAAAGTTGAAAATATATATTCATTATTCTTATTGCCAAATAATCAAAATGGTAAATATGAAGTTATATTGGTAGTTATTTATTCAGATACATCTACTTGATTACGATTTTTGTATTTCCAGAAATTAAAAAAACATGAATTTCAATTTGAATTCGCATGTAGAGTAAATTATGAAGAGTAACGCCATATTATTGAAGGGACTCAGAGAGAAATAAAATTACACATAAAATTTAACACACTTTCATATATTAGGCACTTTTTTACGCTTCGCAATGGCTAACACTAAATTAATAATGCTAAGAATTAATCCATATTAATATGTAAAACTACTAGGTGATTCATTAGCTCACTCACTCACTCATTCAATGCGATTCAGTTCAAACCCCTTGACATAAGAAGCTGAATTTTGACATATATGTTGATTTTACAGTAAAGGGATTCCATAAAAATGGGATATTTCTAATCTAAAATTTCAACGGGTTGAAACAACCGCCTAAAAAAAATGTTTTTATCTCAAAAAGTGTTTACTATATTGAAAAAATAAGAAACGCGTCAATTTTATTTTGTATTGTTGTGGTGAAAACCGCCCTGTATTAAAAATTGGTTTGAATTCCACTATAATGCTAAATCTTGGCTTACAATTTACTTTTGGAGGGTGAAACAACTTTTTAACAATTAAAAGTAAATTTATTATTTAATACATGGCTGAAGATTGACATACGACATACAGGTAGATGTTGCGGTGTATGGGATTCATACAGGTTTTTCATAACCCTAAGGTTTTACGTTCTACATGCAACTTTGGTCTAAACAAATCTTGGGCATATTAAAAATTATCTTCTTATTTACTGATCTCCCTAAATTCCTTAAGCATATTTTATTTTTTGGTGATTCGGAAATCCTGAAATAGGAGTCATATTATATTAGTTCAAACAATTCTAGTTACGTTGGGTATTTAATTTTAAGGTATCGATGTTGCCAAACTGCTACTAGGATTCCTAAATGCCTTCCAAAATTTAGAGTGTTCCAGCAGAACTACTTTAATTTTTTCGTAGTTTAGTTTAGTTTTAAATTCACGTATTAGATAGATTTTCATTGTTTACCTTTCAATTTGAGCAACCTGGCTATGGTATATTTTAAAATTAGTTGAAAAGAAATAGTCCTAATAAAAAAATGCTTTAAATATAGTTTAAAATAGAATATAGGGTGCGGCGAACTGCATATGCGGGATATGACTTATTGAATTTATCCAAAGAGAAAAGGAATTGAACATAATATTTCATGTATTTTGAGCCACTATGAATTTTTGTAAAATAGCTATTTACATAACAAGGGGGGAAAATAGTGCATTGCAAAAGCACTTTACTCCTAAGTTATGTACATAATTTTTTTCTACTACCACTGATGTCGTTATTTTTTATATACCCACCTCGATGGGCCACTATTGATATATGAAGATTCGAATACTTATCGGAATTTGAAACTTAGAGGGAGGAAAATTGTTCTCAGGGAGGAAAAGACGTTTCCTCCCCGGGAGGAAAGGAGCCATTTTCCTCCCTCGTTTCGGGATCGAAAATGACGTTTTCTAGTTAGGTAGCAGAAAAAAACACTTTTTGCTGTACCTAGCCATAAATTAATTTCTTGTCCTATGTGGGATACAAATAAATGGGAATAACATAGCATTTTTAATATAATATTTCTCCTAACAGGGCGGATGCGAATAACTAGAAACTGGGATTCTATAAATTGTAATTCGAATGCATTAATTTTATAAAGAAAAAAATTTCAACCGTGTCATCTACTACAATTTCGCAGGTTACAACTATTTAATTAAATTCTTGTAATAAACGAAATATTTCTAACTTATTTAAGACAATATTATTAATATACATATAGGTATTTACCTGCGATAAATTGCGTTAGAACCAAAATTGCAATGAATTTTTTCATAGTGATTTATTCCTAAGTTATCACCAGCGCAAATAACACGTTAATGGGCAAAACTGTCAGCAGTATTGTATTTAAAGTACCCAATATTATTATGTTTTTGTCGCTATAATATTAAGAAAGCAGCCTAGGTAAGGATATGCGCTCGAATATGAATTTATAAACAAGTTTATTTTTTATTGTGAATGTACAAGGTGATCACATATAATGTCGGCCTCTCTTAACTTCATTAATTTTTATGCTAGACAAAAATTTTAAATGTATATCGGAATATAGAGTTTTCAAGGTACTAAGACTAAGACAAACAGAATTTATTAATGGAGAACGCTCGCTTTCAGTGGTAGCAGTTATCTAAAAATTATAAATACTTTCTGACCTAAACATATTTTCATTGCTATGACAAAATTTCTTAATATAATGGATTATGAAAATAAAGTGGATTAATATAAAAAAAAGAGCATAGAATAAATAATATACAATACATATATTTTGTGGAGTCTCATGTCTATATGTTGTATAAGAAAGCTTTTCAGCTTTTTTAGTTGCATCTTCTTAATCTGTTTTTTCTTGAATTTCGGTTTTTTTTCATCATATCAGCACATCCCTCTTCTTCTCGACAGTTCAGCGTAGGTAGTTCTTTGTCAACTTGTCCAAATTGGGTATTTATTGAATTATTTTCTTGATCATCAAAATAAGAGATTGTGTTATGAATATCCATATTTTCGTTATTACTTTCGTCGCAGTGTGCTTGAAAATTGTTTAATTAAATTTTATTTTTGTCAGATATTTTGTACATTTTTTTCTTAGAAATGTTCAATGCGGAGTTTAATAGACCCTTACAAAAAAAAAGAATTAATATAATGTAATATATGTTACTGACTGAATTTGCTCGAACCGACACTACGTAGGTGTTTTCTATATAAATTAAGCCAGTTTAACACAAAAAAAGTGGTGGCCACAAGAACAATTTTTTTTGTACATTGTGGCAGTCAACGTGTTAATATATATTAAATGTAACTGTATTTTTAACAGACAGTATTTTGCAACTAGAAAAATCGTCTACCAGAGTCGATGAATATAACAGAAGACCTTCTTGGTTTCTGTACCGCAATTCATTTACCGTTGTTGGCATTTGCTTGTATACAATTTACCCCATTTGTTGCGTTTGCTTGCATACAATTTACCCCATACCTCATAAGAAATAGTACATGGGAGTCAAGTCTGGACTCCTAGGGGGCCATCCAAGATTGCCGTTCTCCGTATCCAGTATTGGTAACGATTGGACAAATAATTGGTTGTCTCTTGACTCCTATATATTAAGGAGCGCTATTCTGTTGCGATACTAAATGCCGTAAATCTATTTATGGCGCTTGATTTTCAATAATCTGCTGGATATCACTATTTAGGGGTTGAAAATATCTTGGGGAATTTAAATTTTCGTGGTAAAATAGTGGCCCTAGATTTCTTGATTGCAAAATTGCGCACGAAACATTTACCGATTTGCTTCCTTGTGTTTTCATCTCTATTATTTTTTTTTTTCGTTTTTATCGCCTTAGTAATGCAAATTTCCTCTATTACACACTTTAGTTGCAGTAGTAAACTGAGATTCATCCGTCCAAATAATATTACGAAAAATATTTAAAGCAAAATGTCTATCCATTAAAATATTACAGAATTCTAACCTTCTGTTATGGTCTCTACTTTCTAATTTTTGAACTCGTAAATATTTATAAGGAATCCGTCCATTCACTTTTAAACAAGTTTGGATAGTTTTCCTTTTAAAATCCAAGTCAGAGTTGCCTGTCTGATGGAAGTTTCAAAAGGTTCTTCAAAATAGAGTAAGATTTCAAGAAGTTGATTTTTATTATTCAAAACATGACGGCCCCATTGTTTCTTTAGCAGCAAATTTTAATTTCTTCAAAAACACTGGATGTCGTCTTAGAGGGAATTTGGTAACATATCTTCTTATCACTAATACTGGGCTTTTTTTGCTCGATAAATAACATATAACATTTCAGCATATCGGCTTTTTCTTCAGAAGTATACATTGAATCACTTTAGTATATTAACATAAGTAAAGCTGTATAACAATAAAATAACAATAAAAAGTGACGAAGCACGGTGGCATAAAAACTGTCAAACCTTGGTTTCCAAACTGACAGGACAAAACTAAAAGCCGTATTGCCTTTTTACAATAGAAAATTATTAATTTACCAGTATTTCAAAAACTAAAAATTTTTGGAATAGATAACCTTATATAAAGTCACCCTTATTTCTAATGCTCAATAAGATAAAATTGTAAAAATAGGAGGTACTCAAATGAAAAAAATTGCTTCTAACGATATTTTCATTTAAATTTTTATCGTTAGTTCTGATCACCCTGTATTTATTTATTATAAAAATGTCAACACAGGCCACTACAGTAGATCCATTCCACACGAAAACACCCTGTATATTCAAAAATCTAATATTTTAAAAGTTTAAGTGAATCCGTGTTAACACTTTTTTTGGTACACCCCGTAGATTCTGAAATAAGGTGTAATCACATAATAAATGGGACACCCTGTAAACTGAGCCATCCAACGTGACGTATACAAATATTTAGGTGGTGGATGAATATAATTAAATTAGAGACAATAACAGTAAGTAAAGGAAAATTAATTACTTTCCATCAGAAGAAGTTGCCACAATAGTTGTTACGGTGCACTAACATTGCGAAAATTAGTACAAACTCACAAATTCGATTTTTATTTGTTCAAGGAAAGAATATAAAGAAGAGTAAAGTTAATCTTAGAATGGAATGAAATGGCCATGGAATTGAAATGTACGAGAATGCATGGGCAATTTTTATGGGAAAAACAGAATTGTATTGAAAAACCATATTGATAACCAGTTGCATTACACTGGTTAAACAAAATGGCTATAAAAAGCGAAATTGCAACATCTTGTCATGATTTATTGTTCTTTCTATTGAATTTACTGTTTTCCTCAAAACTTATTTATTGCTGTCTAAACTATGATATAGGAGCTTATTTTTCTGATATATTTAAAATACGGTAAACTGTTTTGAAAATAAATTTTGACTATGATTTTATCAAAAAAGCGAATTAATTACATTAATCTGCTACGATAGATGAATGCAATAAGGTAAAATAATTACCTTTGAACACTGTTTACCATCCTTTTAGTTTTAATTAAAGCATTTTGTTCTGGGGAATTTTTACTTTATACCTTGGTGCATGGGTTGTAAATTATATCGCAAAGCAATATATGAAGTTAAACGTTAGTACTCCATTTAAAAATAAAAAGATGAATTAGATTTCTTAGAAGTGGTGCATCGGACATCTTCGCCGATACGACCACAGGACGCAGAATGATCTCTTAATCTTACACTCCCAAATTTTATCGAGATTGGAAATTATCGAATTTTTGAGAACATGCTACTTGTTAAATCTTAAGTGTCACTATATTCAATTATTTAATCCATTAATAATTATAGGGTGGATTCTAAAAGTGGAAGACAATAATTTTTTGTTGAAATTTCACGCTTAGTCATGATATCTTGACTCGTATCCTGGATTGTAACAAAAATTATATTGAACCGCAGTAACATAACTTCAATTGCCTTTCAATTACATATAAATTTATTCAAATTTTCTTTACTATCTCATATTGTTCTGTCTGCTATCTGATCTCGACACAGAGTAAACCAGCCGGCTCTTTCTCAAAACAACAAAGGGGGGCACTAGAAGAAATCCTGCCTTATATATTATGACTTATAAAATACAGAAAAGAAACAAATTGTTTTATCAGATTTAGCCTTTAATGTTTTAGTATAAACTAATTCGATGTGGCTAGAACACATGAGCCATTATTATGGGTGCAGTAGCCTATTTTGCAGAAGCAGCCGTAGATATAATGTTCCGGACAATTTCTTGAATTGCATGTGTTAAAACATGAATTAGATCTTCTGCAAGTTTCATTAGTCTTGTTGCAAGTTATACCTCCACATGACGTAGCATCACTTAAAACTAAAAAAAATGTGTTTGTTAAAATAAAATAAATTTTTAGCTGATTTTGATATTTGTAGGTGTTTATAATATGTTTATACATTTGACATCTGCACTGAGGAATCGTCCTTTAAAGTATCATTAATAAATATGGTATTGTAAATAAAAAAATGGCACAAGATATGCGCCAGGAACATATTCCTATTGTAGCTAGTAAAAATATTTGTTGGCTATTTTTATTTTTTAAACATTAATATTTCATTGAATGTTAATTTTTGCTTACTATAATTTTACTACAAGTTCATAACTAACGGTCTAAATGCAATAAAATAAATACTAATTCTATTATAGTGGATGCAAGAAAACCATATAAACAATTTTAGCTCATAAAGTATCAATATGCATCTTTCCATTCCACTTAAAGATATTCCAAAGTCCTTTTTCAACGTTCAATTTATTTGGAGTTTGTTTCCACTAACCTAAACTAACTCAATAACTTCTTAACGTTAAACTAAGTTTGGTGTTTTAAACCGACGTTCTTTAAAAATTCTTGGAGACTCTAGAGAACTGGATACTTTAGTAATTAGAAATGATAATAACACTCTGGAATTTTAAATTAATAGAAAAAATCTGCCACTAACTGATATAGTCCTAATGACTCCTTCCACTGTGACCAACATAAATTGACCAGTTTTAATTTTTTAATACATCGTATGGTTAATTTTCGTCTCAGCAAAGAAATATTTAGTTATGAAAAGAAGACAATTAAGAATACAGCGAAAATTAATGGTTTCAGTACTAACTTATTAGATGACTAATTAAAAGGCATGAACTTAGAATGGTCATTTGTGATTCCACTTCTTTCGTTAATCAGGATGAAAATACGAAACGTTTTTTGATACCCTATATTCCATAGTAGCAGAGAACTCCAAAAAGTTTTTTAAAAACGCAAGTTTAAATTAATATACCAAACTCTGTTTGTCATATTGAAATAGTGAAAAAAAGTAGAATATATAAAAATGGTTGCATGTAACCAAAAATATGTTGTGCAAAATAGAAGGTCCATACACATGGGCTTTAATGCTCATTTAAAGTTTAGTAGAATAAGAAAATCAAGTTTAGTGTTGCCGAGCATGCTTTTGAACATAATCATTGAATATCTATCAAAAACTTAAAATTAATCCATGGAATATCTTAAAGGCATTGTTAGACGCACAAGAAAGTATGGGAATTATTAAATGTAAGAATAGTTTAAATAGAGATAGAGGGCAAATCTCGTATAACCCATTGTATTGGTTGATCGAGCTAATAGGATCTCAGGCTTGGTTCTTTTGGTTTTGCTTCATTAAGCAAAGAGTTAGTAGAAATTAGAGTTGTAAGTTTCGTTTTGCTCATCTCCTAAATATGCTAAAATGTTTGGCCAGATGCGCGTGGAGTACAAGATTCCTGCTTGTAACTGTGTGGTACTTGAACAAGGAAATTGATATATTTAAAAGCAGGAAAATAATTAAAGTATGTAGAGAAACTTATTTAAAAAGATCACTAATTTTTACAAATTATCGATTTTCCAGAACTGTTTTCTCGGCTCAACATTTTTATTTCTTTATCCCTTCGTCAATCACGCCAAAGGCTTACCAACTTATAGGTAACTGAATATCTGCTAAAATATAGTGTTTTGTAAAGTATGAATTCATTCTTAGAAATTTTATGAAAAAACAAGACAAATTCAATTAAAGATTCGACCTTATTTGATTTGAAATCACATAGGGGATAGTATATTAGGCACTATAGATTTATTTGATTGTGGAGACTTAATTATCAAACGGATCTGAAGAGTTTTACCGTCTAAGCCAAGCGGCTTATAAATAATTAGGATTTAACCTAAAATGTAAGAAATAATTCATATGATACCTCGCTAATATCCTGGTTACAAAAATCCATACGTGGTTGTTACGGTAGGCTCTGGCATTGCTTGCACTTAAAGGAAAAAATATTAAACATTTACTTAATAGAATAGAATAGAATAGAAATAATATTTATTTTCATATGTACAAGATCTTTGATTATATTTACGTGGCTCATGGAGCATTTATTTTTGAAGATAGAAAAAAAGTTTTACCCAAAATTGTAGGTTTTTCCATATTACCTTTTGAATTTTTGAGGAAAAAAATATCGCATCAAAAAATGGAAAAATATAGGCAACTTCAACTTATTTAAATGGTCTACAATATAACAATAAATATCAGAAAGTCACTAAATCTTTAAAAGGCAGAAAAATTGCTTATATAACAGAAAAATTGCAAAACTTAAAAAATGAAGCCAATCGGTTATTTGATATTTGCTCCTGTAAATGTCAAAACACACTATTGTGTAAGTGTGACAAAAATAAGAAAATACCAAATCTAATGGAAGACCAGATAAATTTAAGAAAAATTACAACTTGTAATACTGACAGGCAAGTGCAAATATTTTAGCTAAAAGAGATGAGAGGAAATTGTATGAGCCACAAAAACAATCCGTTAATTCAACTACATCTTTCGAAGAACCTATAGCTGATCCAAGTGTCTTTGTCATGCTATAAAGTCACCGTCGGCGTCTGCGGAAACTATAACATCAAACAATAGTGATCGTAGTGAAAGTTCATAAGGAGAGGATTCAAATGACGGAGAATTTATGTGCTCGTATTCCATTGACAAGCGAACGGCAAAAAATCGAGTCAGCACAAAAAAAAGACTGAAGCTTACTTACACATCTAAAGCTGCCTATCTAACATGTGTGTCTAATAGAGCTGCTGCAAAATTGCAAATGCTGTTTTAGAAGATGTTAATTTGATTTCCAAAGACAATACGACTCTAGTTATCGACAAAAATAAGTTTCGGACGATCAAACTATAATCTTCGAAAACACGCGGCGAAGAACATATAGCTTTAATTGAAGAACTAGAAAGAACCCATTTCGGACATGTGTCCCTTAATCAATCCCATGTCATAGATATTGCCGAAGAAGTAATAGGCTACATGCAAAGCCGTAATGTAGATTTAAGCAAAGTAGTTGTTATTGGATGTGACGACACAAATGTTAATACAGGTTGGAAGGGTGGAATAATTCGACTCATAGGAAACCGAGCAAATAAATCATTACAATGGAGTGTATATATGCCTGTTACACGCTAAGGAGCTTCCATTGCGACATGTGCTACAAAAACTAGTTGGTCACACAAAAGGTGCATATTAATATTCGGGGCTGGTTGGATCTCTTCTTCCAAACGCCTGTCATTAAACTTGAACCGATACAAACTGTTCTTGTAAATGAACATGATTTAAGTAGAGACAACAGTATTTGTATAAATAATTATCTAGAGCTATTGGAAATGAAGCGTGTTCTCAAAATTTGGCTGAGAGAAGGTCAGGAAACATGGGACACCACCGTTGGTTAACGACAGCCAGCCGCATTCATAGAATATACGTAGCTACACCTGATCCTTCCGAGAGATTAAAGACGTTTGCTGAGTTTGTAATAAAAGTGCATTTGCGTAAGTAGTTGAGATATGGTGCCAGGCATCTATGGAAACTAATCCACATCTCGAGAGCTTTACCGAATGATGTTACAATGATTATCAACAGGGTAATTCAAGATAAAGCTTATTTCGCGCATCCGGAAAACTTTATTTTATCTACGTTAGCAGATACACGTTGACTATAAGGGAAGTTGGTATTAGAAGAATTTAAAAAACTAGGAAAACTGCAAGCATGTAAGCAAAAGTCTTAAGCAAAGCTGGCCGGGTGGTTGGACTGAAAGTGCAACTATCTCCTCGTGATGAGTTCGGGGATGATTAAATATTTGGAATGTAGATTGTGGAATATATACTGAACAATGTTTCAATGTAATTAACTAGTTTTCGTGCCAAATATTATTTCAAGCTAAGAGCTACACATAAATAGTAAATGTTAATGCAATTTTTCGACAACTATTTTACTTTTTTGATCCTGGGAGCCCGGCTAAAATTTTTAATCAGGCTGAAAATGTTCATGCGAGGCAATAGTGTCGATATTTATAATTTAAGCACTAGCCCACCATAAAAATTTGAAATTCGTATGGAGTATAAGGACCACCATATACAA
Organism: Pissodes strobi; assembly: GCA_016904865.1. NCBI lineage: Eukaryota > Metazoa > Arthropoda > Insecta > Coleoptera > Curculionidae > Pissodes > Pissodes strobi. The sequence goes on from JAEQML010063945.1 coordinate 11,519, forward strand.
GTTTTTGTAATAGCCTGCTTTAAAATTCCCAAAAAAAAATTTTCGGCCCGGCCTATTGTATGATATTGTAACTAATTTAATTGTAGGAAATAGTTATTTTTTTGATATTTATCGATAGTTGGTTTTTCTATGTTGCTTACTGGCTTCTAATTTTCTATTTAAAAACTTTCAAACCGCATTATTCATACTAGAACTGTATGAAGAAGAAAAGTATACTTGAAATTAAAAACTTTATTTATTGATATATTCCTGTAATTTCTATGTTTTTGAATTTCATGCGGCTTTTTGTTATTCTAAGTGTTAAAAAATATATATGGATGCAGACAGAGGTTGAAATGTGTACTATAAACGGGAAAGAAATTACCAGAATCTGTTTAAAAAGACAACAATGTGTGTAGTAGGTCCGTGGAGGCATTATTTCTCACATTTTGGGTACCCTGTATGATATCCAAATAAATAATTATGATATATAGAATATTTTGTTGTAGTTAGTACCTACTTATTTTGCAACTATTTCGCAGGTTACCAATATGCGCTCAAATCGATGTAATGGCTGTAAGGTATTATTCATAATTTATTTAAAATCTTATTATACCTAAATATTTAATACTTAAGTATTTACCTGCAAAAAGTTGAATAATGACGACAATTACAATGAGCTTATTCATGGTGATTTATTCGTAATTGTCACCAATGCCATTAACACGTTAATGGTTAAAAGCGCCAACAAATTGTATTTAAATGTAAATATGTTTTTCGACGCTATATTTCCAAGTATAAAAATAGATAAGAATATGCACTAACATATAAACCAACTTCTACAGCTAATGCTAATTCCAACAATTAGCTTATCTCAGGTGAAATAAGGCAATGCTGGTTTATTTTACAACGTGCGTGCGATTCAATCTCAAACAGAAACGTACCAAATAATAAACGAAGCTGGCTTCTTATTCAATTTAATTGTTTTATGATTTTTTACTTTAAAATGTTTTAAATAATGCGAAGCGTCGGCAATTTCTATTAGTTTGGTTTAGTATAGTTTCAAAGTGAACAATCTCCGAGTTTCGTATAAATTGAGATATATGGCTATTTATATAAACTTTTGGAGCTGAATCTGAATACCGCCTTATTTCTTTTCAAATCGAACAAACTGCAATACATTTTTGAGGCAAAAAATTGGACTTAAAACAAAACGTGCAAGCTCCTTTGACGTGTTTGCATAAAATGAAGCGACTTCCAGACCAGTGATGAAAATCAATTTGTACATTCTTCAACTAAAGCTCTATGTTGTTAGTGGTGTATTATTTCAAAACGCGTAAAATCCCATACAAACATGTTATTAATTAAGGCAGCTAAATACGTTCTGATTCTACTTTTCATTCTCATTTACGTATGATTCATCCAGCAGTTTATTTACCACATTCAGTCCACGTCTTTCACCAGGTTTCCTGAAAAAATAATATTACAATAAAAATAAATGTCTCTTCTGTTAATAGTAATAAATGAAAATTTTAGATATCTATATGATCAGTAAAGACCGGATTTTATGCATTTTGTACATGCATTTTTTGCATATTTTTGTGCTTTTGAAGGAGAAATGCATATTTTAAAAACTATTGCATATTCAAGCATGTTTTGGTATACATTAACACCATTCTTTTTGCTGAATTCAGTTTCTATAGGAAACATTCTTGTCCTGTTGTCCGATGCTGTGCCGTATATGGTAAAGACAGGACAGAATATATAAATCACGTAATTTGCCTAGCTCAACGATTAAACAGTATTGCGAAAACTATTAGAGTTTTTTTCCGATTGGTCAATGACCTAATAGCCAATGTGAAAAAAATATTTATAAACGCCCCAATAAGAGTACAGTTTTACAAGACGAATTTGTCCGGAGTGCCATTACTACCTGAGCCTGTCGTGGCCAGATGGTGTACCTCAATAATTGGTCTGGCAATAATTTACAAAAACTGAAAGACTTTATTTTATAAATGTCTGATAATTTACAGTGCACCCAAAAGTGAAAAGGTACATTTCAAAATGTTGAAGTAGAACAATGTTAACGTATGTAATGTGTATTAAATGTAACTATGTATTTCTAGCAGACAGTATTTTGCAACTAGAAGAATCGTGTATAAGTCTACCAGGGTCGATGAATATAACAAAAAGAATTTTACAAAACGCAAAAAAATACGAGGTAAAGTAGGAAAAACAGTAGTGGCAAAAGTAGAAAGTTTAATAGAAAAACCACAAGTTTTAAGGTTGTAAATAATTTGGCTATTGAACCTGGTTCCAAAATTAAAATTTTGTCCTGAACTTCAGTAGATGTAGAGAGATTGTTTTCTTTGTACAAACTTGTCCATAGTGATAGACACCACAATTTTTTAGTTCAAAACCTTGAAGCACACGTAACAAATAGTGCGTTTTATAATGTTTTAAATTAATATTAATATAAGTTTGTTATAGGAAAATTGTATTTGTAATTTAATAAAGTATGTACCATTTTAATTTATTTTTATTCGATACTAAATTAAAAAAAAATAATATAAAAAATCAAAATTTAGTTGTTTTATTACTGCATATTCATTGCATTTTTTTATATATTTTTCCACATATCCTCCATGGAGTTAAAAAATATATGCATCATATTCTTAAGGTCTTTTGTTGCATCTAATTCGGTCTAAAGTGTACAAACTGTTGTGAAAGTGAGAGAGGATGTTGAAATTTTAAATGAGTGAAAAAATCAGTCATCAAATTTATTTTAAATCCCAATGACGAGAGCATTTTCCAATTTCAAAAAATTAAAATAATGGGTATAACCAAAATCTCTAAAGGCGCATCTTCCGTCCGTGCCAAAATAACGTATAATTCTGATCTTGTATGGAAAAACCAATTACCAAAATCTTGAGACAAAATGTGGACGGAGAGACGTTGTGTGAAAACGTCGAAGAAGGTATATCCATTTATTTATGTATTGTTTATACTGTTTTGTAATGTTATTGGAATAATTTTGTTTTAAACTATTTTTTGAAAAACTTTTTTCATTTTGTAAGCATGAATAAAAAGCAAATATATTAAAAGCAAATCAATGGCCTAGGTTATGTTCAGAGCGGACAACCTCCAACGTTCACAATCAAACATTTTTGTCTAAATAACTTTGTTATATAGCTAGACTGTTTCAAAGTTTCCGTTTTAGTTTTGTTGCTTTGGATTTAAGGATTTTTATCACATTCTCTTGATCGATTTCTCTAGGAAAAATGCAGATTTTATGGCTTAAAGTTGCTGAGCTTCACGAATATATGTTGGCATAAGCTCTAAATAACATAGAGTAATTCCCTTGTGCCTTGAATCCTGTGCCAGGCGATGTCTCCCGTTGTATCAGGGTATTGAGCCTGAAAATTAAAGATACTTCATGCCGCACGGTTTATTCGCTCATTTGATCCAGATTGAACTTTTTCAAGCTTTTGGACAGTCGATACATAGTATACAGAAGTAGTGCGTAAAGCGAGATCCTGATCTCAAATTTCTTCCAAACTCGATACAACCATCTGCTTGTATAAAGTTGGAGATAGTGATCAATCATGATCAAGTATGAGGAATACAAATACTAAATTTGAAATCAGGATACCGCTTTATGAGCTATTTCTATATACTGATTCATATTCATTTGTAGAAGTCCACGTGCAAACTAAAATATGACAATATTCATGTGTTTTATTGAATTCCTAAACATTGGACCAATTTATACTCAATTATATTGAATTGCAATAATATCGTTCTTTTCAGTCATGTGAGATACTTCGTGTTGTCGAGACAGACGTGGTCGTCGGCGTGCTCTATCTCGAGACGACAGGAGAGGGCACTAAGCGAGATCCCGTGAGACAGCCGGTGGTAAATTAAAATATCCTATAAAATTATGAGAAATAAAACAAATTATAATAGTTGACTGAGTTTATTGTTATAATTTATAATATATAATTATATCATGTGACTGGGATACATACACCATTAGCATTGGCGCAGTACCCTAGTTTGCAGAAACAGCCGTATCCTGCATATTCTGGACAAACTGTTGAATTGCATTTATTAAAGCATGGATTAAATTCTCTGCAGGTTTCGCCATTTTTGGTACAAATTATAGGACTACATGGGTTAGAAGCCGCGTCGCTAAAAACTAGAAAATATGACACAGTTAAAAGAAATTTAATTTCTAGGCGCGTGTAATTTTTGTCCCTGTTTTAAATTCTGCACTGTGGATCATCATCAGATTAAACTAAATTAAGAAATTTTGTACCTTACACGAATAAAAAATTAGCATTAGATTGGCGGGAGCAAGTTATATTAAATTCGTTTTAATAGAGAACATCAGCAAGACGACTTTAATACGAGTTGAAAAGTAACTGTTCAATTATTGTAATAAAATTAGTTATAAAAAAATATTTAAATATGTTTAACTTATATTGTATCATTTTGTTTTTCAATTTCATATAAAGATATTCTCAAATTATTTTCCAGGTTTAAATTGGTCTTGAGTATGTTCATAGCTCATGAAATCTGTAAATTAATTCTGTGTCATTTTAAAGGAGGATACGATCAATGAGTAGTGCTCAATATAGGATATACTTAGTTCTACATTAAACTAAAACTTCAACTTGTTCAACTACTGATTTTGTAATTCATAGTTAGAAGAAATTAGTTTGACTCCGATATTGGCTGAGAGTAAAATACTTTTATATAATATATAGTAAGATTCTAAAGTTGAAGTGATAATATATCGAATATTTTTAGCCAAATGATCAAAATGGTAAATACAAAGTTATAATTGTATTTGTTTCTTCAGATAGATATATTTGAATACGATTTTTGTAGTTCCAGGAATTAAAAAATCATCAATTTTAATTTGAAATCACATATAAAATTTCCCAAAATAGAATAGGTACAATTGGTTTCTTATATGAGGGCTTAAAGTTAACTAAATTGTGTAGTAACGCCATCTTATTGAAGTGACTCAGAGAGAAATAGAATTACACATAAAATTTAACACACTTTCATAATATAATAGGCACTTTTTACGCTTCGCAATGGCTAACTGTAATTCAATAATGCTTAGAAATAATCCATATTAATATATAAAACTCCTAGAAGCTAAATTTTTATAGATATATGTTGATTTTACTAAAAAGGGATTCCATAAGAAGGGATGTTTCAAGACTCAAATTTCAAGCGGTTGAAACAACCGCCTAAAAATATGTTTTTCTACAGCCGCGCGCAAAATAACTAAATACTAAATTCAAATGAAATCGCAAAATCGACTAATGCCGTGGATCCTTATTTTGCGCTCTAGCGCGAACATGGAAAAGGAAATTCTCACTTTTTCCGTCTAGTGTGCTGAATGGTCATGGAAACCGAAGATAAATAAATGACAGTCGTGCGTTTGTTACAGTTTGTTGCTGACAATCCTGTTCTAAATATGCCCGAAGCCCGAACATAATATGTCAAAACTGACAGTCATTCGCAAATTTCAGAATAAGTATAGAGAAAAATGTGGATTTAATTTTAAAAAATACGGCTGTAGAAAAAGTTCTGTGTGTTTTTCGAGCGCAAAGTAAGATTGCCGTTTTCGAAAGATTACTGCGCTCCGCTACGCGTCGCGCAGTAACATTCTTTCTCAAGCGGCAATCCGTTACTTTGCGCTCTAAATACACAAATAACTATTTTATCCCAAAAAGTGTTTACTATCTTGAAAAAGAAACGCGCCAATTTTACTTTGCATTATTGGGGTAAAAACTGCCCTGTATTAAAAAGTTGATTGAATTTCACTATAATAGTGCTAAATCTTGGATTGCATTTTATTTTTTGAGGTTGAAGCAATTCTTTTATACTTAAAAATAATTTTATTATTTAATACAAGGCTGAAGATCGACATACAGGTAGATTTTGCGGTGTATGAAATAAATAAGTAACAGATTTATTATAATTGTAAGGTTTTACGTTCTACATGCAACAATGGTCTAGTTGAGCATATTAAAAATTATCTTCTTATTTACTGCACTCCTCAAATTCTTTAAGCATATCTTTTTTGCAGTGACACGGAAAGTCGATATCCATATCGTTCATATTAGTTCAAACCATTCTAGTTATGTTGGGTATTTAATTTCAAGGTATTGATGTTGCCAGAGTGCTACTTGAATTCCTAATCGCCTTCCAAAATTTAGAGTGTTCCCTTTTAGCAGTGTTTCTTTATTTTTTTCCTTAGTTTAGTTTAGTTTAGGCCGCGTATTAGATAGATTTTCACTGTTTGTTCTTCAATTTGAACAACCCGGATGTCGTATAATTTAAATTTAGTTAAAAAGAAATAGTTTCAAATACAAAAACGCACTATATATACTTTAAAATCGCATATAGGGTGCGGCGAACTACATAGGCGAGTTTTGTCTTATTGAATTTGTCCAAAGAGAAATGGAATTGAAGATAAAATTTTATGTATTTTGAGCTAATATCAATTTCTGTAAATAAATATTTTTTGTAATTCCTAGCTATAAATTAACTTCCTGTCTTATGTGGGATACAAAGAAACGGGAATATAGCATCTCTAAAATATTTAATATAATATTTCTCCCAACAGAGCGGATGCTTATAACCTAAAACTGATATTGTTTAAATTGTAATTCGAATGCATTAATTAAAAAAATGTGAACTATGTCATGTGTACTACAATTTCGCAGGTTACAGGTATTTAATTAAATTCTTGTAATAGATGAAATATATCTAACTTATTTAAGACAATATTATAGATATTTAATATACATATAAGTATTTACCTGCAATAAATTGCGTTAGGACAAAAATTGCAATGAATTTTTTCATAGTGTTTCATTACTGGTTATAACCAGCAAATATAACACGTTAATGGGCAAAACCGTAAACAGTATTTTATTTAAAGGTGCCTAATATGTGTATGTCGCTGTAATATAAATAAAAAAGCTTAGATAAGAATATGCGCTCAAAAATTAATTTATAAATAAGTGTGTTTTTTATCATGAATGTACAAGGTGATCACGTATAACGTCGCCCTCTCCTAACTTCATTAATTTTCATGCTAGAGAAAAATTTTAAATATATATAGGAATACAGAGTTTTCAAGGTACTATTTGCAAAGGAGACAAACAGCATTTATGGCCAATTTATATGCGGAGAAAATCAAAGCTTAATTTTTTTTAGCTATTACAATTTTCATTACTTTACTTTCAAGATCTTGAATATAATTTATGTAATATTTGCATTTAAAAGAAGTAATGTTGAAAAAATAAAATTTATTACATAGATAATGAAGAACGTTTACCGAGTAAATGTTTATAAAGTTCCATCTGAAGATGTAAACATTTTTCATAAGGCTCTTTTTACCGTTTTGAATACGCATCCCATTAACTCTAATAAACCATTAGTTGAAGATTTCATTAGAAAGAGTGAGGCAGAAACTGTGGTCATTTTAAAGCTTAGGTGTTTGTCTGTTTGCCTAATCCAATCATTACAAGAGATACGTGGAGTACTTCAATGACTAATTATTGTTTTGTTCAGTAGCATCGAAATTATACACCAAATTTAGTTCTCAAGAAATGCTATTGCGTCGCATTTTAATACATGACCATCATCAAAAAAGGTGCTATCGTAGCAGAATTTTCTTTGATATCATGCAGAACATTAAAGAAACAAAAACAAAACTTTAAAACTGCTGAAAAACGAATGTGTCGAAATTAAATTCCGTTTGGAACGGACATACTCTCCGTTGTTAAAGGAATTAAGGTCGATCCAACAATTTCCTTTTTTCCATATGATAATTACAGATTTTCTTGACTGGCCGCAAAAAACATTGTCTATCGAGGCTACGACGGCGACGATCGAAACGCTGCGTTCGACGGCAACGGCCTCCACCCGTAATCACACCTAGTCTAAATCTGCGGCGCTGGTGTTCGGCGCTCAGAGTTGCCATCCTTTTCATTCAAAATTTCCGAGGCTCGAAATTTCAACCGAAAATAACGTACATTTTAAATAAGTTAAAAACCCAATTCTGAAAAGTTACGAAAAGAAAAATTTTTTATTAAAATTACATATATGTGCAAAAAGAGAACTAGCATAAGAGATGACATTAGCCTAAGCTAACTCAACTCGAACGGATAGAAAACGAAAAGAAAGAGAGGTAACATTAGCCTGGGTTAACTCAACTCGAACGGATAGAAATAAAAGGGCTTAACTAAATAAAAGGTAACCGCAATAGGAACAGACATCAGCCCAAACCTACCGTTAAGGTGTTTTCTCATCGTGCTAGTGCTTCTGCACTCTTGCACTCTTGTGGTACTTGCTGACTTGTAGTTAGTGAAGTTGTGTTGTGATCTTGTGTGTATGTTCTAGAGATTGAAGGAAGGTATTGAAGTATTGAGGGATTGAGAGTTTTGTTTTTGCGGTTTGAGCAGACAAGAGAATTGCTGTAGACACCTAGGCGAGGCTGATCGATTTGGATTTTACAGATTTCTCTGCAAATCCATATCAGCCACCCCAGGAAAGAACTGCACGTGATATGCGGGGTGTTACCCACTGACCCTACTTCTACTCATGGAGCCCATACAGCGAGCTACCCCGTGCAGTCCCTTAATGCCTGTACACCCCCGTTTTTACGCGGGAACCCGGCCTAGGGCATCAGCGATGCTCTCGTCCCCAGCTGTTATTGAGATCATTCTTGTAAAATGATATTGAATTTTAAATTTGAAAGTTTGAGAAAAATTTTTGGTTAAAATTTATGAAACTTTGTTTTAAAAAATTTTTTGAAAATTTGTTGATTTTAATTTATGAAAAGCAACAAGCCTTTTTGAGGAATTTTGAAAAAATTTTGAAAATAGGAATGATATTGATATTACTTTTTTGGCTTTTTTGATTTTTATAAAGGGTAAGTGTGAGTGTGATTTATTGTTCTGGTGGAAGTAGTAAACTTTTGTGTACTGTTCTATTTGGATGTGTAATCCTGCTGAATAGTGTTTTTATAATTTGATTTGTGTGATTGTGTACTGGTTCCAAGAATCTTGCGTGTTTACCTGCCAAGTAACTATTGAATGTGTCTATTTTCAGATCGTTGTGCATGTCTGTGTTGCGAACGTACCAAGGTGCGTTCACAATTTATCTGAGTGTTTTGTTTTGGAATATTTAAAGTTGCTTTTTATTTGATTTGCATGTGTGTGTATACTATGGCTTCATAAAGTACTTTGGGCTTTATTACATGATTGTAAGGCAGCAATTTATTTTTTAGTGACATTTTACTTTTTCTATTAATAAGTGGAAAGAAGGCTTGCTTGGCGGCAATGCTTTCTCTCACTTTTGCTTCTATGTGTTTCTTGAAAGAGAGCTTACTACCTAGGGTTACCCTTAGGTATTTTAGAGAATCGGCCAATATTATTATTGAATTTTGTGAATTTAATTTGGAATCTGTTTATTACGTTTAGTTGTTATGGGCATGGCCTGAGTTTTATCATCGTTAATTTATTCCAGGATTCCGCCCATTCGTTTATGGTGTATAAGTGTTGATTTATGTGATTGTCATGTGTGATGGTAATTTATACACTGAGTGAATGACAATGTCTCCCATCAGACTGACTTTGATGCTTGTCACCTCCAGTATATCTGATTGCGGTGGTAGTTGTATAGTGTCGTGAGCAATGTTGTTTTTTTTACAAAAATGACAGTGCCCCCCATACGCTGTAAATTGTGTAATTTTTGATTTGTAATTTTTAGTGTGGGCGTAAGTGTGTTTCCCGAACAGGCGCAATGTCGATATTATTTTCAGTCAGGTAGTCAGCAAACTCATGCCTTTTTGGGTAAAGCGAATTCGCGTTCCAACTGGCTAAGAATAGATGTTTAGGTCTATTAGCCATTGAAATTAGCGAATAATTTCAATGCCGGATTTTTGTTGATTATATCTGAAATTTTGTGTTTGGATCGCTTTAAGATGGTTCGACATTTCAGACATTTTATTTGTTGAATCAATGTAGCTTGATCGCTGATTTGTCTAATTAGATGTTTACTTTGAGCTAATTGATCGGAAATCAGCTCACTATTTTTGGCAAGATCTGATCTTAGTTTATGGATGGTTTTACGAAGCTCTTGGTCTTCAGCCTCGAGATTTTTAACCGTTGCCGATTCGTGTGCGTGTGTTGGTATGTTTGTGGATTATGTTGTAGTTTGTTTTGTATTTGCTTACCCGACGTTAATATCTTAACGGCCGGAGATTTATCTCGTTCTCTACTGTGTTCCCTGCTTGTCGCACCTTGCGGGTGATTAACCGGCGGAATCGCTGCCACCTGGGTTCTCCTTCATCTTCTCCGTGGTTCTTGATTTTGTTGCTGAATTTTCCCAAAGTGGAGAGATTCATGCACTTGAAGTTCGACCGGTCGCCACTTTGAAAGGCTAATGCCAAACGATTTTTATATGCTAGCAAATGCCAACTCCAAGCGATTTTTGTGTTGCAACACAACACTAGAAAGTACTGTGCTGCTATTTGTAGTTTGGGTTAGTTTGTAGTTAGCGCAATTTTCACTACTTCACTTTGACTGTTTTGGCGATTTTCGAAGAGCGGTTTGAAACACGTGTTGCCAGTGCGACCGTCGGCAATAGACAATAACTAACTAACTAGCCCAAACCTACAGGAATATTAATAATAGTGCAAGATCCGGTATTAGAAATATATACCCTCATCTGTTATTGGACGATGACAAAGATTATATGTTAGATAATATATACGTTGATAAATGGCAAATGGGTTGCCTAGCTAAATCGCGGCCGATGCCGTTAAATACCTATTATAAATTCTAATTAACATTTTGGAACAAATTCCCCGATCTGTTATTCATAAAAATCGACCATTAACTGAGAGAATGTGACACAAGGAATTGGTGAAATATAGGTTGCTTACATTCCCCTCAGCATAACTAAAAGGTTACTTTTCACATGGGGCATGGTTTATAGTTTCCAATTTAT